>VXAY01004931.1:572921-687750 GCA_013399855.1 Oxyruncus cristatus | reverse complement strand
GGCGGCGGCGGCGCCGCTCCCGCGGCGGGCCTTCACGGTGCCTCGGAGACACCGGCCGCTCGCCGCCCGGCTGAGCCGTGGCTGCGCCTCGGAGCTGTGAGAGGCGCCTCTTTGACCGCTCCCCCCCACCTATGCGCCCTCATGGTCTCGCCCGCTGGTGCCCCGCGGGCGGGCGAGGGAGGGAGAGGAGGGGCAAGTCGGTCATGGCGGGAAGGTGGGTCGGGCGTGGGGCGTCGGCACAAAGCGGGAAACACAAAGGCTGAGTGTGCTGGGCCTGTTCAGTCTCGAGAAGAGATGTCTGAGAGGGGATCTCATCAGTGTCTATAAGTATCTGAAGGGAGGGTGCCAAGAGGATGGATGCAGGCTTTTCTCGGTGGTGGCAAGCACAAGAGGTAGTGAGTGGGCAGAAACTGATGTACAGGAAGTTCCACCTGAGGAAGAACTTCTTTACTGTGGCAGTGACTGTGCACTGGAACAGATTGCCCAGAGAGGTTGTGGAGTCTCCCCCACTGGAGATACTGGAGAACCCATCTGGACACAATCGCATGTGCTTTGGGAAGACCCTGCTTAAGCAGGGAGGTTAGACCAAATAACCCACTGTCATCCCTTCCAACCTGACCCGTTCTGTGATTCTGTGAAGAAGCAAAGTGGTGTTGGCTAATGAAATGCTGATGCAAATTGCCCATCGCCACTGCATGTGCTTAGCAAAGCCTCCCAGCTCTGGCCTTGATGGCTACTGGAACTGCTCCATGGGCAGCTTGGTGTCACCCCATGCTCTCACTGCATCCCTTTGGGGTGTGGGTGCTCCTGTGTACCTGCACCTGCTGGAACCTGCCTGCCCCAAATGGCCTGGGGGTGCCTGGGACACCAGTCCCTGCTGCCCTGAGCTCTTATGGTAAAGTGGGATAGAGTAGGCCAGGCTCAACACAAGTCTTGGCTCAACTTTGGGGTCATTCTTCTAACTTGGCTATGTCTTCCTGCTGAGTGTGGGAAAGGTGTAGGAGCATAATAGCATTGGGTTCTCCTGGAGAACAGGGGACTGACATCTGGACCTTTTATTTGCACCAGGTTTCTCTTGGTTCCCTTGATAGCAGTAAGAGTGCATGTAACAGAAATGCTTCCAGAAAACCGTATGAAGGAACAAAAGTTTATTTCAGGTAACAGCATCTGGAACTGCTGAAAATATGTCTCATCCTTCACCTAGCATAATTTCAACATGAACAAACACAGTAACACTGAAGATACAATTGGAGCTGTTCTGGTACTGCCACTATTATTTAAAATTCGTTTAGTTTTAAATATCCAAAATTGTGATATTTATTTATTTTATAACGTAGTTACAAAATTTTAAATAAAAAAAATGAAAAAGTTATATGGTGTACTGCTGAAGAAGATTCACTGCCAGCAATTACAGCACAGTGCTCTCAGCCCACAGAGCCCCTACTCCCAGTAGTAGTTTATGTGAGAAGTGCTGCAGATAATGGGAAAAATAAATATCTCCTCGAATGCTAGAGTTATTTCATAGTCCTCAGTGGTTAGGCAGAGCAAAGTTGCAAGAGTCCTCTAGAAAGAAATTGTGAGTACAGCCACATTTGCAACCCCCTGAGTTAAGGAAACTTCCCTGTCCAACCACTCTGGCACTTGACAGTCAGATTCGAACCATGCGAGGTGGGACTGGGGCCCCTTCGCAGCTACACCCCCTGCACTCACAGTCAGACCAGGTTTCCTCACAAGCTCGATCCCAGGTTTCCCATTGCACAGTCTCAGACATCCAGATCCTTAAAATTATTTAATCTTGGTGCAATAACTACATAACAAAAGAGCTCGTGCTGGTGTTTCTGAGGAGAGATCCCGAACAAAGAGACCCCTGGGCTTTTAGACCCTCACAGTCTTAGGAAGGGCAAGTCCGGGGGTTGTCGGCTCCTGCTGTGTCTCTGAGTGTCAGGTCCCCTGGATGGGCCACGGGTTTCAGTGCCCTTTGTTAGGCAAAGGGTCGGCAGTTCACAGCCTCTTGCCTCGGGCTGGTGCTCCTTTGCCCCCAGAGCTCAACCTGCAGCTGACACTGCAGCTGCACACCAAACTACCTCTGTGGGAGAAAGTTCTCCTTTGAATTTAGAGAGGGCAAAAACTCATGAAACAAAAAAAGGAAGAATTTATTCAGCACGCTGGGTCTAGTCTCATACCAAGTTTCCAGCGAGAGAAGACCCCTCTGATTTAAATTTCATGCATTTTATAGTTTCACAAAATTCCACCCCTTTTCAGATTAGTTTAGTATATTCATTTTTGCCTGAAAAGGTTTCTTTTCTCCGAAAAGGGGTCTTCCCCTCCTTCTGATTGGCTACGAGGTGTCCTCTGTCAAAAATTATGGATCTTACTTTGTTCTTAGCCCAAAGGAAAAACACTTCTGTTCCAAATTGGCCAAATGGCCCAGAAAGGTTTAAATTTTTATGAACTTTATATTTCCCTTATCCTGGCCGCAACAGAATCCTGGTATCCAGTACTTTACAGCTTCATGAAACACCTATAATTTTGTTTGTAATAAAAACTGTATTTTATTTCTCATACGTGCACTGAATGTATTCTTTAACACCTTGGATACGAGCTTTCAGTATTTTACGTGGCTTCATCCTGAAGCAACATGCCTATTGTAGAGGAGAGCAGCCCTTATGCCTTTGCCAGCTGGAAGCCTGTTGAGCCTTAGTCGGCCAACAGCCTTTGATGTAATTAAATAATTCTGCCTCCAAAGCATTTTTATCTGAGCCAAATTATAGACATTAGGGTAACAGCAACATTGGCTTTGCCAGCCAGGGCTAAAATTAGGTTGCATGATTTATCTTACAACTTGTTTGGGTGCTGACAAATAGTGCCAGATCTCTGCATGGATTCCCTAAGCACTTATGTGGAGGAGAAAAGCTGGAGGAGAGATCAGGAGGGTGGAAGTATGTCACCCTTGCTTCATCATGCTATGTTCTTTCTAACATGTAGTGCACCCTGCTAGGAAGAAGAAGGATGTTCTGTGAATTCTATAGCTATCAAATTTCTTTTTAAATAGAATCATCTTTAAAGTTCTTTTCCACTAGAGAGGACTAGCTTCTCTGGCACAGCAAAATACAAGCAGAGTATGATTTCTGCCTGCATAACACATCAACAGAGTAAAGATGGAGAAAGGAGAAGAGCCTAAAGGGTCACAGATATAAAATAGGGCCTGTGTGAATTTTTAGGCTGGAAATTGCAAATCTTCTAACTGCTGAATGTCCTGAAAAATCATGTCAGTGGGAACATCATGGGGCAAAAACTACGTCTTTAAAAGCTGGATAATTTTTAAGTAATTTCATAATTAGGTTGTTGGTTAGAAAAGACTGCATTCGTCAAACCAAGTGATCATTTCTCAGCTTGCAATTTTCTCCAAGCAAGTGACTTCTGTGTGCTTTTCTCTAAAGATACAGTACTTCAAAATGTAGAATACAAAATCTCCCTTAAATTCGTGATTCCTTGATGATGAAGTTCAATTTTCTGAAGTTTGCCTTAACAAGAGAAAAAGCAATACGGAACAAAGTTGAAAGTATCTTTTGGGATTTAAGTTCTCTCATGAAGAAGCTTTAATTTTTGTAAGGGTTCTGCAGATAAATGACAAAAGCATTTGAGTATGTGTGAATACAACCCACCTCAAAGGAGGCTGTAGCAAGGCAGGTGTTGGGTTTTCAAGTAGCATGTGATGGGAGGAAATGGCTTCAAGTTGCACCAGGGAAAGGTTTAGATTGGATATTAGTAAAAATTTCTCCATGGAAAGGTCTGTGAAGCAGTGGAACAGGCTGCTCAAGTTAGTGGTTGAGTCACCAGCCCTGGAGGTATTTAAAAGGTGTGTAGGATGTGGTGCTCAGGGACAGGGTTTAGTAGTGGAGCTGGCAGTGCTGGGTTAGCCGTTGGACTCCATGTTCTCAGGGGTCTTTTCCAGCCTGAATGGTTCTGTTTGTAGTTTAGCACAACACTGGCACTAGCTTTCTGCAACCTGAGGCTGGATTATTTGACAGACAAAAGGCCATGGGATCACTGAAGGTGAGTGTTGGGCGATTGGCAGAGGGCTGGTGTGGTGCCCTTTCACCTCTGCTCCGGACAATCCCAGACCTGCGCTACCGGCTGCCACACATCACAGACCCATGGAATAGCGAGGGTTGCAAGGGACCTCTGCAGAACATCTAGTCCAACCACCCTGTCAAAGCAGCGTCCCATAGCGCGGGTAACACAAGAACGTCTCCACTCGAACTTCGGACGCCTCCACGGAGTACCCCCCGCGGAAGCTCCCGCCCAGCCTGCGGCTCCGCCAGCGCCGCCCCGCCTTCCCCCTGTCCCCGCCCCGTGGAGCCGCGCCGGGGGCAGGACTCCCCAGCGCAGCGGCGAGGGCAGGAGGCCGGCTCCGGCGGTGTTCCCCCGTCAGGGCAGCGCTGCCGATGCTGTGGCCACTGTGCCTCGGCCTGGCAGCCGCGGCGGCGGCCGCGGGCGGGGCCGGGCGGCCGAGCGCCGAGCGCAGCGCGGTGTGGGGGCCCGGGCTGCGGGCCCAGGCGGCGCTCCCCGCACGGTACTTCTACGTGCAGGCCGTGGACGCCGAGGGGCAGAGGTGAGGGCGCGGCGGCTTTCCAGGGACACTGTGGGCAGGGGCCGTCCGGAAGGCTTGGAGTTTTCTTGTAGAAAGGGCAGGCCGAAAGATCGCTACGTGACTTTTTTCTGTATATCACTCAGTGAAAACTAATTAATCTTTTCAAGGAGTATCAAATAACTTTGCGATTTGCAGGGGATAAGAGGATGAAAATGTTCAGCAGCAAAACATACGTGTTAGTCCAGCCAAAAATTTGGTATTTATTCTCCTTTGTCAAAACTTTAACAGTGACAAATACATTTAATTTATTATGTTCAGGCATCCTGCTTGTTTCCACTGTCGGGAACATCAGTATTTCTCCTACATGTGTAGACATGAGATCAGTAGAGTAATTTACTAATTACTCCATAGGCCATTAGGTAAAACTTTATAGGAATGAAATAAGACAAGGTGAAATGGCCATAACTAAAACACACAAAGTTACACCTCAGCGTGAAGAAGAACTTCTTTACGTTGAGGGCGGCAAAGCACTGGAACAGGCTGCGTAGGGAGGTTGTAGAGTTTCCCTCTCTGGAGACATTCCAAACGCACCTGGACACCTTCCTGTGTCACCTGCTCTAGGTGACCCTGTCTTGGAACGGGGGTTGGACTAGATGATCTCCAGAAGTCCCTTCCAACACTAAGTATTCTGTGATTTTGTGATTTTCAGAGGACGCTCATGGCTTTCCATTTCTACAGGGAAGGAACTCTGATCATACAGCCCAGGTAGGAGCTTGGAATGCTCCATCCAGGTCATCCAGATTAGATGTGCCATGGCTTGTGTGAGTCCAGGAGCTGCCAGTTCAGTTTATCTTTGAAAGTAAATATATCCAGCATTTCGTTGAACTGCCAGCTCTCCAGTATATCTGGACAAGTTTAAGTAACCAGGCTGTTGGGCTGTAGTCCAGATACTTAGTACTAACTTAGTCCAGCAAGTCCCACCAACTATTTCTCTATCCAAGGCTCTCCCTAAATATTTTGGACTATGTTTAAAGGGATGAAAGGAAGGTGGAAGAAAGTTGGCAGATGCAGCATTTTGACTGCACCAACTTTGTTTGTACCTCAATGATATGTGATAACTTCAGATGATTTTTCAGATTATTTTATTTGGTTTTATGGAGTTTTTTTCTATGTTTGGTATACGGTGAATTTTACCAAAATATTGTTGAATTACATGATCCCACTGTAATGTTTTTTCCCTACTGAGACATTGGCATTTTTAGTATTCTTTTTTTCCTGCTATATGAGCTACCACAATGATTAAGATGTTTAACTTTATTCTAATACCTGGAAAATAAAGTAAAAACATTTTGCTTCTGAATATAAAATAACAGACTTATTAAGCTGCTAAAGTGAAACTTGTTCTAGTATTGTTTTTTTATAGAATCGTGGAATGGTTTGGGTTAGAAGAGACTTCTAAAGATCACCTTGTTCCAACCCCCATGCCATGGGCAGGGACAGCTTCCACTAGACCAGGTAGCTCAAAGCTCTGTCCAGCTTGACCTTGAACACTTCTTCTTATGGGGCATCCACAACTTCTCTGGGCAACCTGTTTCTGTGTCTCACCACCCTCATTGTAAACAATTTCTTACTTGTATCCAATCAAATCTACTCTTTTTCAGTTTAAAACCATTGCCCCTTGTTCTGTCCCTACAGGACAGGACACCAAGGTATATCCATTTATCTACATGCTCTCTACCTTACCATCATTTTATATTTGAGCTACTACTAATCAAGAGCTGTGCTGGAACTTTAAAGCTGCTCTGTTCCTGTATAGTCAAAGACCGTATTTCCAACACTGTTCAACATGTAGGGCACCAAGTGAGTTTTAGAGGTGTGCTCCTGGCTGAGTGAAACCTTCTTGATGCCTTAGGCTTCGACAGCATGAGATGTTTTAGGTAGTCTAACAAAATTCCCTTTGGAAAAATCACGCCTTGTTTGTGAGCATTAGGATTTACTCAAAGAGGCCTGGCGTGGCTCAGTAAAGTCACTGGAAATCTGTCGGCTTGAGAAGGAATGGGTTGGACTAAGAAATCTGTTGTGTGTTGGCTTTTTTATTAAGCTCCCACTTACTCTCTGGGTAGGTTCACTTCGTCACCAGGTGAAAATGCATTCCAGGTGAAGATCACTGCTCCTGATGAACAGTTCACTCGGGTTGGTGTGCAAGTGTTAGACAGGAAAGATGGTTCCTTCCTCGTGAGATACAGGATGTACGCGAGCTACCAAAACCTGAAGATAGAAGTCAAAACTGGAGATAAACATGTCGCACAGTCTCCATATATTTTACAAGGTAAGAAGCAGCATTACACACAGATTTCCTATCACAGTTTTTTCTCACAAACTGTCCCAGAGTGTCTTCTTGGATAAGGATAGGATTCTTTGGGACCTCAGTACTTTTCTGAACTATCAAACCCCATTGGAATTATGGATTCATTATAAGTGTCCTATGCATACTATTTAAAATAATAAAAAGAAGCAAATGCTGTGAAGCTGTTGCCTAGCAAATATATGGAGAGGGCTCACACAGAAGCTGATGTAGGTTGACATGACTCCACTGGAATTTAAAAAAATTTCAAACATGTCCATTCAGAGAGTTGCTGAATGTTTGGCCCTAAGCAATGAATGTTCAGTGCCTGACCCTCTTTTGTGATCTCAACAGGTCAATAGTGTGATTTATTAAAAATAATAATTGTGTTCTTGATAGGACCTATTTACCATGAAAACTGTGACTGCCCTCAGGAGGACACCAGTGCATGGCTGGAAGAGATGAACTGCCCTCAAACTATTCCACAGATTCAAAGAGACCTAGCAAATTTTCCCACTGTTGATCCAGATAAGATTGCAAAAGAAATTCCACAGAGATTTGGACAAAGACAGAGTTTATGTCACTACACCATCAAAGATAACGAGGTACAGAATGGGTTAATCTGGAGTCCATATGGGAACTTGGTAGCAAATCGTGCAAGTGGGCAGTTTGGCTGTTCCCAGTTGTAAAAGCTTCTTTGCTTGCTTCTCTGTCCTTGAATATTTTGCAGTTTGTATATGAGGTCAGCAATATCTGTCCTGCTTTATAAGTGCTTCTTGTCCACGTTACAACTGAAGCAACTGCAACACAGCAAAGGCAAATTACTTTCCAGGCAATCAATATGAGTACTGGGCACACACCCAAGTCTCCTAAATGCTAATTCAATTTCCTGTTCGCTGAGTAATATTGCTGTGAAGTGTCACAATCATCTAATTTGGAGTGGATTAATAAATTACATCGTGCATAATTCTGAGGTAAGGAAATACCACTTTTAGCTCCACTGAAGATCAGAGCTACAATTCTTTTTAACAAAACTGTACTTCAGTAGAGTTCTATATGGAAATGAGAACAATGGAACACCAAAGAAATAGGCAACCAGTTTCTGTTTCCATGAAACAGACCTGGAATATTTTAAAAAGCAGGCAAAGCTTGTAATTTTTTTTTTTTTTTGTCACTTTTCTGTGATGAGATTTCTAAAGCTTCCCAGCTGATTCGTAAATCTGTACAGCAATACAATCTGTCTGATTAGTTACTAAGCGATTAAAAGAACTCTAAATTGTGCTAGCCATTCTGTGAAATGAAAACACCAAGCCAGTAAAAACTTTGTTTATTTTCAGGTTTATATAAAGACATATGGAGAACATGTTGGCTTCAGAATTTTCATGGATGCCATACTGCTTTCTTTGACAAGAAAAGTGAGTATATCTATACAGTCATTTATTCTGTATGCCCAATTTATAGAAGCCTGGGCTTAACAAATACACTTCTGCATATTTATTGCTGTTTCTGTTAAATCTTTGATTAATAATGGAAAGGTCAGGTGGATTTTCCTTATTTGAAGCTGGCATGTTCTAGAATGCCATCTGATCAGAGTATCACAAAAGTTAATTGAATAGCAGGCTTTTATAGGTGAGTTTGATAAATCTGGACAGGTTGTGTTGGGTTTTTTTCTGTAGACAAAATAAATCATCCTGTAGCATCTAATAGAAAATTTGCAAGTACATTTTACAGGATGACTTAAAAAAAAATAGGAAATGTATATCGTTCTCCATTAAATTCAATTGAGGAGGAGTACCAAAAGCCCAGCAGGTGGTGTGTGGGGAAACTCCCTTGATGTACAAGCAAAAAGCACCATGACGACTCTTTCATAGAGAAACTTTGGAAAAAAACCTGACATGTGCACAGTGACAGAATATGGCAGGGCTGAAGTGTCAGCACACATATGTGATTTTACATAAAATAAGTAAGAAGAGAAATATAGCCAAGTTAATATCTGGTTTTAACTGAAAAAAGGCAAAGTGCCTGGCCGTTTAAAAAGGGAAGAAGGAAGAGAGACGAACTACTAAAATATGGAGTTGTTCACCTAAAAAGCTTTCTTAAAAATTTAATAAAAATAAACACATTATAAGTAGCTGAAAGACAAGGTAATTGGTATGAAACAGCATGGATTTATAAGTGAAATATAAGTCATAGCACTATAATTTATTTCTATAACAAGATAACAGTATGATGTCAAGTATCTTCATTTTAGGCTTTTGGGGTTAAGTCATACAAGTTTCTCACAAACAACATGGAAATCTGCCTAGAAGAAACTAATGTAACCTGCTTGGAAAGCCATACTTAAATAATTGTTGTCAGTATTTCCAGAGATGTGAAAGGTGTCACAAACATATTTTTCAGAGATTTATCAGAGATTCAGTCACCATTTAATAACTAGTTATATTTTGACTGAATGATTGACTAGAGAATATGCTTATTGAATTTTCAGGTAGCAAAAATGAAATAACCTGCAAGCACTTCATGGTACATCGTCATAATTTTAAATGTTCTTAACAAGTAAGAGACATTGTATGGAAAAATGGATAAAATAAAGTGACAAAGGCAGGATACTACACCAGGGCTGGATAAGTGATATAGTTATGACAGCTGTTTAAAACAGGGTGAGTGGTAATTTTCTGCAGAAAAGCGTGAAGGTTTAGGGTATCACAAATGTAATGTGAGTCAACAGTGGCATGCTGTTGTGAAAACTAACCGCACACATTAACACAACACGTGAAAGAAATGTAAAGTAGCCATCCTCAGGATGAGTAATGGATCAGTTATACTACTCTGTCTGCCTTTGGGTGTCATGCCGTAAGAAAGATTGCTTAGTTACTGACATTGCACAGGAAAATGGTAAGAATGACTAGGCATACAAATGAAAAATCATTTTAGTGGGGATTGTTTCATCTAACAGTTTCTAAGGAAAGACGGGAATGTAGTCTTTAATTATCTAAAAGGCTGCTCTGCAGAAGATGGAAGTAAACTGTTCTTGGTGTCAGTAGTCAGTAGAAATAATGGAATTAAATTGCATTTAAGGAATTTAGGCAATATTGAAAAAGAATTGCTAACTCTGAAGACAGAAACTGTTTACAGATGTAGAAGACACAGTTTGTCTCAGTCCCATTAAATACCTTGGAAATTTCTATCAAAACATTGTCACTGAATGACAGTATATCTTTTGGTTGGAGAAGAAGATATAACCTGTTGAATGATTCTGCCATTGAAGATGTAGATAAAATACAATTTGTATTTTATAACTTATTTATTATTTTAGCAATGCCCATTATAACCATTAGGTGGCACTGTGCTAATGAAGTTTAGTGCTGAGGATTAGAACGTGTAGCAACTCTCACAGAAGGTACACAATGAAACCTTTTCGGTCCATCTGTGTACTGAAGGCAAAAAGTACTGCTTTGGGTATCTGCCTCTTCCCGTGTTGTCGAGTTAAAGAAGACTATCTTCAACCATTTAGGAGAGTGTTTGATGTTTGCCAAATTATTAACTTCTTTTGCTTTGAAAGAAGCAACTGAGGGAGATGTAGTAGAGATTTATATTTTTTAAAAAATTAAGAGAGTGAACTGAGATAGAACATGAGTTCTACACTGACATATTATGTATCTTCAGGTTTCTGTAAAACACAGCCATATGTCATCTTTTGCTCTCCAGATTGAACTGTCCTACCATTTTCAGTTTTTCCTCACAAGGCAGCTGGTCTCCTCTTTGGAAGAGTATAAAGCTGCCTTTCTTTGTTCCTTCTCTTACTTCACTTGCACATGTAATGCTCAAGATCAGGGTGCATCACAGTTTCATATAGCTGAAAAATTATGCCCTCTATCCTGCTTCCTGGCCATCAACAGTATTTTGCTTGCTTTTTAGCCGTGTCAGTGATTTCAGCAATGGTTCCATACTACAGAATATTTTAAATAAGTGAGGATGTTGTGCTTAATAATTAACCCCAGTGCTGACTAAATGTGGTCTTGCCATCATGGTTGTTCATTTCTGTTTCTTCTGTTGGATTTAGGCGTCCTGCAGACACAAGGTGAATCAGTTCACTGATGTGATAGAAAACTAATTTACCACCCAGCAGCAATTTCCCATATAGTAACAAGGTGGTTCAGCTTACCTTGGAACTATAAAATTGCTTACTAGATCCCAGTGCTAGCCTGAAACAAAGATTGTGTGGCCAATCATATAAAGAAACCAACTTCTAAAAAGGGATGTTCCTATACCTTAAAAAAAGGGAGCGTTTACGTGACTTTGTACAAAACTTTTTTAAAAAAAATATTATCTTGTAGGCTTTACTCTGTGGTCTCAGTACTTCTAGTATGTTTCTAAAGTCTGGTGATTTATTTCAGGTACATTAAGTATATTAGATACCTGGTTATTTTTTTCCTCATGTGTTCAAAATGCAAGATGCCAGCAGAAGAACACTGCTTTGTGTTAAATTGCACTTGTGCCTACTTTGCTTCTGTTTAGGTGAAAATGCCAGATGTAGAATTTTTTGTTAATTTGGGGGACTGGCCTCTGGAGAAAAAGAAGTCCCCACAGAACCTGCACCCCATCTTCTCATGGTGTGGGTCCAGTGAGTCAAAAGATATCGTTATGCCAACATATGACTTAACAGACTCAGTTTTGGAGACTATGGGACGGTAAGAAATTGCTTAAACTTTCCACAAAATTCACAGTGAATGATTTTCCATGGAAAACCAAAATTAATAGCACTTAAAATGTTTCAGGGGTAGCTATTTGCTTTGTTTGCTTTGTTTCTCCCTGCATGAACATATTGACAACTGGCCAGGCGTCTTTTTTCCTGATTTTGTTAGAACCCTTTTTCTTAAAATCCCAACATAGCTAGAATTCTTGAACTGGGAGCTGCCATCTCTCACTTTGATTACTGATCATAATTAGGTTTGGCAACTGCTCTGCTGTTGTCCTGAAATACTGCCAAGCCAGCTTCTAAGAGATCTCTGTAATCCATCTTGAAACTGTTTATCATTTCACTGCATTTAATTCAGGTTCCTTTTCTTATTATCAAGACTTTTTCTAAATTTGCTACCTCCTGCCCTCCCAGTTGATGTGTTTTAATTTAGCAACATTTTTAAGGAAGTGAAATATGTTGTATTAAGCAAGTTACTTTACCTTCCATCACTTTCACCTGTTTGGAAAACATACCCACTTTTACCAATTTTTTTCCATGACAATTGCCAGGTTCTCTTTCCACATGCCATGGTGTTGAACTGATGCTGTCACGCTACACGCATGTGAACTTAACATTTGTTATCTGGTTTTATTGCTGCAAAATACTGATACAATACAGATCATGGTGTGCTCATGACTTACCTTCATCCTTGGTATTTGCCTGTTGGTATTGTGAACTCTTTGAAGTAATTGCACTTAAAAAATATTTCCAGCAGGCTTCACTATTAAATCACTTCTTTCTCCTCCAGGGTCAGTCTGGATATGATGTCAGTTCAAGCAAACACTGGCCCATCGTGGGAAGACAAGAATGCCACAGCATTCTGGAGAGGACGTGACAGCCGCAAAGAGAGGCTTGAGCTTGTAAAACTCAGCAGAAAATATCCTGAGATCATAGATGCTGCTTTCACAAACTTTTTTTTCTTTAAACATGATGAAAGCCTCTATGGCCCCATTGTTAAGCACATTTCATTTTTTGATTTTTTTAAGGTAAGCCGCTAACCATTTGTCATAGGACTAGGTTCTTGATGTTTCCCATTATCAAATAACTTAGTATGTATTATTGATAATAAAGTGGTTTTTAGTTTTTCAGGACAACACCAGTAGCAAGCATGAATAGACATCCCTCCAGGGAGATTAATTGCTATGTAACTCTTACACTGAGGATAATAATGTCTGATTTACATCTAAAGGTTCTGTAGAACCTTAAGTAATCTATATAACTTCAAGTTCCTTTTTATTTCTTTTTCCTGATTCAGCGATCAGGACTACTAACATAACTAACATAGTGGGAAAATCGGTGGATGAAGTGGCACATCTACCCTCACATCAGAGGATGAGCGTCTAAGAATTTCCGGAGAACTTAACTGATGAAGAGGGCAGCTCTGTGTACCCTGCACTGTGATGAATTCCAAACTAAATAATAAAAGCTACTTAGACATTGATGCTTGCCTAGCCAATCCTACATGTCTCAATATCGGCAAGTCAGTAACACCGGTGCCCTCAGAATAATATAACCTAACCAAGCCACTGGGATCTTGTGTTTGTTAATAATGTGTGGTCCTTTTCTTTCCAGTATAAATATCAAATTAATATTGATGGCACAGTGGCAGCATACAGATTGCCTTATCTACTAGCAGGAAACAGTGTGGTGCTAAAGCAAGACTCCATATACTATGAGCATTTTTATAATGAGCTGCAGCCGTGGAAACATTATATTCCATTTAAAAGTGACCTGAGTGATCTACTAGAAAAACTACAGTGGGCAAAAGAGCATGATGAAGAGGTAAATACACATTTAGAAGTGCTCAGTAGTGTTTCTAGAAGAGAACAGAAATTGCATTTCTTTAAAACAAAAAAAAAAACTATTAGAACTTAAAAATTATTTTCATCAACTCCTCAAATAAGAAAATAATTTGAAAAATACATAATACTGCCCTTAATTTGAAATTAAACTTTACAAAAAATTAAGAACATTTTCATAACAGTGCCTTAACTTTTAAATTAAAAATGCTTATTTATGTTATCCTGAACTGTCAACATCATACTTAACTCCATAACCAACACTGGCATCCTGAAATAAATACTAGTTTTGGGAAATAATAAGAAAACAAAACAAACTTTTTATTTTTTTAACAGGCAAAAAATATTGCAAAATCTGGACAAGAATTTGCAAGAAACCATCTCATGGGAGACCACATTTTTTGTTACTACTTCAAACTTTTCCAGGTCAGTATATTTTTAATGGCTACTGGTACAAAAATAGAAATCACAGGGAAAGAATTCAGGGCAATGGAGCTGCTGGAAATTGGCCAGCCTAATACTTGAAGCCACAAAGCAAGCATCAGCAATTAAAATCTTAATTTGGTTTACAAACACAATTTGGTATTCAATTATATCCTGTGAAACCCCTTTAAGACTACAGTGATGCTTTGAGAAGCAGTCAGATCCCATAAATCTTGATCTAATCTGCAAGAATATGTTGCCCACAATGATCAAAGAATTCCACATCAGATGCACACCCTGTGAACCACAGCTGAAAATATCTCTGCATTAGCACCAAGGTACCGAAACTCCAGTGAGGCACCCGAAGGGGCTCCCTTCTGCAGTTAAGTATCTGCTTACCCTGTCTGTGACACAGTGTGGAGTAACAGACTGCGTACCCCAGAATTTTTGCAGAATTACTCAGCTGAGTTGGTGCAGTGTTTACAGCCAGACATACAATCTAACAAGTTTATGAATTAACAATACCTTTCTTTTTTTTTTTTTAAACTAGGAATATGCCAGCTTGCAAGTGAGCGAGCCAAAAATCAGAGATGGAATGGAGAAGGTGCCACAGCCTGATGATGACCTTTTCCCATGTACTTGCCACCGAAAAAAGGTACAGTACACGCAGAGTTAAACATGAAGTGCTGGATATCTTCAGTTCTTGTCACCCCCCCCAGGAGAGGCGCTGCTCAGTGCCCCTGGTATCAGTTACCAGGCCAAGCCATTAACACCTATCGGACTTAGAAACTTTTCTTGATGTATTTGCAGGACTAGACAGTGAAAAATTGAGCTTCCAGTTAACTGAAACACGTTTCTTTTTTCTTGACTGCAGGCCAAAGATGAACTCTGACAGAAAGGAATTAATTCATTTTTTCAGTATTTGCCTACATTCAGGCTGTCTTCTTAAAGAAGAAAAACTTGAATTAATATGCCAGTGGATAATGTCACTGGATATTATGAAGTTTACCGTATCATGATCGACATATGGAAGAAAACAAAGTACCTCCTATTTCCTTTTTATCATGTGGTGGTGGCAGAGTCTTGTTCAAACACATTTTTATAATTTTTTTTTAAATAAAAAACATGTTTGTATCAGTCACATTCCTGTCCTGGGTTACCTTGGAGATGCAGATACTTTTTACTCGTGCTTGGTATGCTGAGTCTTTTCAGAAGTATGTTCTGCAAAAAAGGGTAGATGAGAATTTTATATTTTCCTCCCACACCACATATCTACCCAAAGGCTTCTTTTTCAGACCATAACCTTGACCCTTCTGAGAGAATCAGTATTCTCAGAGTTAGGGCTGTAGGGCTCATAATAAATCTTGTTCACCTGAAGGAAAAACACAATTCATATATTGCTGTAAGCTTTGGTTACACCAGCAGGTTACTCATAGCCCGTAATGGGGAACGCTGCAGCTGCCAGCACACACACAGTGTTTCATCTGCTATGCAATGTCAGAGCTCAGACAAGGACCTGAGTTCCCCCTGCTAATGGGTAATGAGGTCCAGACCCTGGCCTGCCTCCTTTGAGCCCTCTGGAGAAAAGCCTTGTGCAGCAGGTCACATTGGAGATAGAACCGCTTCCTGCTCCAGGAGCTCCTCCATCACTATAAACACAATTTGTCATTTATCAGTCAGTATTTATGAGAGGGCCTCTGTGATCAGTCCTTTACACAAAGGACTTGTCTGGAGGAGACTGTTCAAAACGGTAACCCACATTCTTTGATCCACTGCCCAGCTGTGACTGCATTACCTCCTCCTCCCACACAGGCCTACAGTCTGGCTCCCTGAGATGGCGACAGTGTAAACCACGAGAGACTCCTCTCAGCACCTGGGAGTGGCACCAAGGCAGGGCAGTACACCAGGCTCGCCAACCTCAGGGGATGTGCTGGTAGAATTCTACAAATCAGTAGGTTTTAATTGCAAGCAAGTACAGCATCAGTGATGTACGCAGAAATTGAAGGTACCTAAAGATATGCTGTCCAAGTAGATTTTTTCCAGTATATTACTCAAATATTAGTCAAAAGCACTTACTTAGTGTTCTGCATTCCTAAGTGTTGCATATGGTTATTTGCACAGAAACACAGAAAAAAATGCTGCCATGATACTAAATATTTTCTGTCCTTCAAAAAGTTCTTTATTGTTTTGCATATTTTTTTCATTCATACAAAGCTTTATTTGCATTTGCACTTAGACCTCTGTAAAGATCCATTTTAAAAAATATGCCTTTCAAAAATAACTAACTCTTTGCCATATTTAGGAAAAACTATATGAAGATACTGCTTCATAGAGTATATATAGTATAGCAGTGCAGATTATTTGTGTTCCAGTTCAACATTGTCTCTAAGCCATGAAAAAACTTGGGCATTTATTTCTTCCATGACATCATCTGTTGTTCGTCCTTTGACTGCCATCCCATGGTTACCTTTATCAATCCAATGGATTTTTTTAGGGGCTTTCATTTTGCTTGCCACACCTTCTAGCAATTGCTATGGAGAAAATAAGAATTAAAAAGTTAGAGAATCAGTTACTACAAACTGTGCAACTCCTAGATGTCTCTTGCTTTGCCTGTGTAATGCCTAATAGGCAGCTCTTAAAAACAAAATAGATCTGTGTGCACATGAAAAACACCTTTATAGGAAAATGGGATGTATTCTGTATTCAGGATATGAATGCTGTGCTCAGCAATGGGATCAGCTAAAAGGTCTGCCCTCACTCAAACACAGAATAGCAGCAAATTAAAACTTCAAAAACTGAAAAGGTCACAACTCTGTGGAGGCACCTTCCCCACACTGACAAAGGAATCCACTTCTACTGTCAGAGGGTAGTGCTAGCAATAAAGATAGAACTTCCTAAGTCAGATTTGTCTATAGGGGCTGAATAGCAATACAATTCCTTAGGGACTGACTTAGATCTGTTTGCTGATAAAGTGCAACAGCATCAAAGAACCAGTTGAGAAACTCTTGGAAGATTTCCCCACTAAGAGGGCACTCCAGGGATCTGCTGGTTGCTAGCCTGACTTATTTTCACAACAACTCCTCTCAAAAGCACTATGACTTCTTAGAACCTGTCCAGGCATGGAAAATGCCAGTTGGACACACTCCCAAATTCAAGCTGACCTGTTCAACAGATACGTGTTTGCAGGAAAATCAGTTAGAAAACCACTGTGTTCTCACCTCTGCACACCTGCTCTTCATCTCTACAAAAATATCTCTTTCTACCACAGAAGCCTGATTTGTGAGCCAGAATTGCTTTGCTAGAAGAATTTGTCATGAAAACATGACAAATATGAAATTGGTAGCACAGCATATCGGTTTTGCAACCTGAAATGGTTAAAACAAAATAGCAATTCACTCCTTCCAAGGGCTGCTTTAAATTTGTAAAATAAAAAACAGTTAAATCAGTGGTATTTCAGTGGCCCAAAGATGAGTTTGCTAAAGTGGAAGATCAAGCATGATCCACAGGTTTGAAGCAGCAAAGGAAAGCACCACCAGGCTTCCTTATGTCCAGTGAAGTTTCCTACCTAAGGCTTCCATCAGAAGACGTATTTAGAGAAGGCTGTAATCAGGTACACCGTACAGATGGCACTCCGGCTCATTTCTACTCCAGACTGCCCTTTCATAGCAGGATTTACAAGGGTACTCACTTTCTCACACATCTCATCTGCTGATCCTGAGACAAACAGCACTGGACACCTGATAAATAATAAATCTTCATCCCGGAGCTTGGACTGAAGTTTTGGTCGATGCAATGGGTAAGATAAACATATGAGCCCTCGAATGAAGTCATCATCATCATCATTCTGGCTAAGCTGACGTATCAGAGAGGCAGCAGCTCGTGAGCCCATGGAACGGCCTTTCTCCCATGTAGAAATAAAGGAAAAAAGTACATCTGCTGTCACCTCATTCACATTCTGTTTGAGTAAACAACTCCTAAAAACAATCCAACTGAGAGTATTTCAGTGTACCAGCAGTGCGAAATGCTACTGATGCTTGTATTCTTTTATTCCATGAAAAATATTAACCTTAATTTCAACATTTTCTGCTAAAATTGTTGTCTAATAATATTATGATTTCATGTCTTTATTTAAAAAAGAAGGGAAAAAGAAAGAAAAGAAGGAAGAAGGATCCTTTGAAATACTGGAAGGATACAGCCCATCCTGGAGGCAGGGGGAAGAGAGGGAAAGGTCCTGTGCTCCAGAGCCTTGAAATTTGAGATGGCTATTATATAATCTTGTATAATTCTTTTCATTCAACCCCAATCTGCTCAAATTTATACAAAGTTCTATGCACCTTACACCCAAACAAAACCAGCAAGTGTTTATGCACACCTCAAACTTTAACCTAAAAGTAGAAGGGGAAAAAAAAGATAAAGTATGAACTTGCAGCACGAGGTCAGCCAGTAACAGCAAGGGAATATCAAAGCACCTCCTCGAAGACGAGGCATATGAGCTGACAATGCTCTGTAATTGTTACAAGGGGCTGATTCCAGTGGGATTAACTTGCATCAGCACAGATTTTGTTTCACTTAGTCAGAGAGCATTTAGAATTTCCCATATCAAGTTATTCCTAATCACCCCCATCTGCTCCCCTTTTCACACAATATAACTTTTTTTTATCTGCCACTAGGTTTTAACTACCAAAACCTGTTTTGAGAAAACTGTTTTCCATTTAACAGTAGCCAGAATTCTTCAAGACCTGCAGTTAAAAAGTACATATGGATTATCAAAAAAATCATGCCCTGTCACTTTTAAGTAAGTTTTCTCCCAAAGCACCTGGAAAATACAATCTGCTCTTTCCTTCCTCCTCTACAGCGAGATCTGTGGTATCGGGAGGAGGGTGAATAGATCTAGACAGTGGTGCTCTCAAGAGAATCTGATGGAAGCAGCAGGCTGAACGTTCCGACTGGTGACCCGAGCAGTAGTGCTGCTCAAGCCAGCTGCACACACGCCCTCACAGCCACCAGCTCCAGGGCTGGTCACATTCAGCTCCAGGGGAAGACCCCCAAATGCAGATCTGCAAGTGGGCTTGGCACCCATGTTCCCGTGGCAGGCAGAGGGCTGCTGATCCACTAATGAAGGCTACAGAGCATTGGACTGTCAGCTCTCCTCAAGCAATACTCACTACTGGGAGGTTATTCAGCTTGTTCCCACATCAGACGGAAACCTGTCATCCACATCTGTTCGTTCACTTCTCAACAAAGTGGGACAGACTTGGAATAATTACAGACTACTATTATTGGAGACAGTGTAAGGGAAAATTATTGATAATAAAAACAATACCTGCAAGGAAGACGCCATAAAGTTTATAATCATCAGAAAGTTTTAAGTATTCCTAAAGAAATAAGATAAAGATAAGCATTACAAGTCAGAATTACAACAGCTGGGAAGCTGGAGATTTCTTCCGTTTGTAGCTACTAAACACAAAATGGGAAGTTCTTTTAGCACTTAGGTTAAACAAAGAACAGATACATACAAGTTGTTCTCTTTTTCACACCAATGGTTTCATAACATTTTGAAGCAGCAACATAAACATAATCGATTTCACATAGCTCTCAGCAAATCCAAAATATCAGGTGCCCTATCAAGTTACCAAAACATGAGTGATTACTGTGTATCAACTTAGTCATAGTAACAGAGGCCATACACCCTCTTGGCCCATCAAAAGGCAAAATAAGTTACCAAAAATGTCCTTCATTCAGATCATGTATTTCCAATTAAACATTTGAGACACGATCAGTTAAGTCTGACAGAAAAGATAAAATTCAGCAACGACTTTTTCACTTTTTAGGAGATAACTAATCAGATGCTATCTTAGCAGAGGCCTTTAAATTATCTTTACACAGCAGCATATTAACATAAACTCACTAACAACATTGTGCTTCTTCCAAAAAGAATGAAGAACAGATCCACATTAAAGACAGAAAAGTCTGACTTCAAGTTAATGTACGTATAATCACAATGACATAAAAATTAGTTGCTTAAGAACTGGAATTTGTTCCCCTACAAAACTGCCTCATGCTCAAGGAAAAGTGCTTCCCATGCCCCACTAAAAGTCTCAAAATAATCAGTAAAAAATTTCCCTTCCTTCCTACATGGTCCAGAACAGGAGGATCATCTAAACTGATTCTATTGCAACAAAAGCTTCCTTGTTTTAAAAAACAACTACATAAGAGCATCTTTAATTAGCAGCAGCAGAAAGAGATGAACACCTGCATATAAGAGTTTAAACTGATTTTGAAATCAAAGATTACTAAGGTTCTAGGGTTCTCATATGCTAATTACAATCTCTCTTGCTTCAAATCCTGCCATGACCCAGTCCCCTGCTCTTTCCCAAAAGTCTGCTTCTCCTACCTTCCAAGCCTCAGAGACCCAGCACAACTTCCAGATCAGCTTCTCTCAAAACTACTTCCAAAGCTGTTTCTCTTAATCCCCCACCAAGCCCTCCCAGAACACCTACCTCTTGTTTCCATCCCAAACACTTGATTTTTTTCAAGCTGTACATTTTCTCAGGAAATACCCTTCCTTTTCGCAAGCTTTTCTTTCTCTCTCTGAACTCCAACCCAGACACTTGTGGCACCTGTTCCAGCCCATGGAAGAATTGCTTCTGCTGTTTATGAGTACAGACAGCGCTCCATTTAGCTAATCATTGGTTCTAATTTTCCTGCTGTTGCTTGACTAATGTCTGGCCGTATTTAAGAAACCTGGAAGACAACACCAATCTAAGCTTTGGCAGAATTTGGTCACTTCTTACCACAACTGTTTTGAAAGCCTTAGTCCTATAAGCAACATTAAGGCCTTTACAAGTAAACCGCAGGCACAGAATTCCATGGGATGCCAGATAGGCTGCCAAAGACAGTAAGTGAGGGAAATTCATATCTCCTCCAGCTCCATGGGTAAGAATCACTCCATATGTTGATTTCTTCTCTGGGACAGAGAAGATAGCATCAAGGTATTTGTTTCCAAAAGGTATTTTCACTTTAACCTAGAAATGAAACAAACCCCAATATTAATAATAAAAATAAAAAAAAAGGATGCATGTTCCCAGTCCACACATTATGATGAACTAAAATCAGACAAAAACAAAAATTGCAAGCTTGCTTATATTTCTTCCATTTAAGAGTACTAAGTGAGTAACTTTACCCCTGGTTCAAAGATTTCCCATACAAAAATGGGCAAGTCACTTTATCACTCAACACCTTATGTGCTGCATTAGAAAATGAAGCATCCCTAAGCTTCAAAGCATAAAGTGAAATGATTCTTACCTTCTCTATGTTTAGCTTTTCCAGAGCTAACTAGCAGCCTAAACCACAAGAATATGTGATGTTAAGACACAGCCCAGCAAACATCTCCAGACTGCCAAGTGGAAACCACCCAGTGGAACAACAGCCTGCACACAGTCAAGGACTGAACTCCCCCCAGGGACAGGAGACAGCACAGGTGCAGACCATGTCAGCTCCAAGGGGGGCGCAGAGCCCCCCAGTCACCACAGGAGGAGCAGAACCAAACATGGGACCAGCTGATGTTCTGCAGAATGAAAGGGAGCTGGACAGCACAGCGTACGAGTTCCCGCTGCAGCTTCTGGTAACAAAAAGGCAAACACCCCAGTGCTAGGATGAAACCCAACTTCATGCCGCTGCCTCCCAGAGGCTCTCCCTGGCAGCGGTCCCACGGGGGAACGGCGCAGCAGGGCAGGAGGTTGGCGGCGGCCTGGCCGAGCTGCTGCTGCCACAGCCTCTGCCCGGCTGAAGTGGTGGGAGATGCCAGACAAGGGGATGGCAGTGGCTCTTGTACACAGAGATGGGCAGGGCAGCCACAGCTGCACTTCCCCACCCCCGGGCCGCTGCTCAGCGGCTCCGAGCCCAGGTGGGCTCAGCGGGGACGAGCCCACCAACCACGGATGCGCCTCTCTGGGGAAGGCAGAGCACACCCACCCCACCCCGCCTTCCCCAGCTCAGGGGCTCCTCAGAAGGGAAGGGCAGTTGCCAAGGCTGCAGGACCCCACGTATCCCAATGGAAGACAGGCACGCGGACCCCGCGAGCCGCAAACACAGCTCAGAGATCACGGCCGGCGGCCATACCTCCGCACGGCCGCTCATCCTGGTCGTGACGTCACGCGAGTGACAGCCCGCAGAGCCAGTCCCGCGCCGGAGGCTGGACGCTGCCTGGCGCTGATTGGCCCACAGCGGGCGAGGCCCCGCCCCCCAGAGGCCAGAGCAGGCAATCGGCCTGCTCGCGGCTTATGGGGGCGGGTGGGTTGAGTCGCGTTAAGAAAATAAAAACTCTCGATAAATAGCTTTTATTCCCCTGTACATGCGAAAAACCACGGACTGATGGGTGGTGATTCGGAAGAAATAAAGCCAACTACCCAGGGATTGCTTGGAAAGACATGTTCTCACTGACTTAGGCAGTCCAGATGTGACGCTTCTGATGAGTTACAGATCACAGAACCAGTTACGTTGGAAAAGATCTCTGAAGTCATAGAGTCCAACCTTTGACTGAATACCACGTTATCAACTAAACCATAGCGCTAAGTGCCACATCTAGTGGTTTCCTGAACACATTCCAGGAATGGTGACTCCACCACCTCCCTGCATAGTCCATTCCAACGTTTAACAACCCTCTCCATGAAGACATTCCTCCTAATATCCAGCCTAAACCTACCCTGGTGCAGCTTGAGGTCATATCCTCTTGTCCTGTCACTAGTTGCCTGGTAGAAGAGACCAACCCCCACCTGGCTACAACCTCCTTTCAGGGAGTTGTAGAGAGCGATGAGGTCTCCCCTGAGCCTTCTCCTCTCCAGGCTAAACAACCCCAGCTCCCTCAGCCGCTCCTCCAGCCCCTTCACCAGTTTCATTTCCCTTCTCTGGGTACATTGCAGCACTTCAATGTCCTTCCTGAATTGAGGGGTCCAAAAATGAGCACAGAATTCAAGGTGCAGTCTCACCAGTGCCGAGTACAGAGGGAGAGGTCAGGTGTTCAGTGTAACATCAGGCAATTTTTTTGGCAGCTGGTGGCACACGGGATCCCCTTGGCATTCACAAGCAGGAGAGATAGACTCCATGGCTGCTGTTCTAGGTACCAACACATATCTATGCCCTGGACTGTGTTTTATTGTACAGTAAATAACAGTGTGTGTTCAAAATACAGCCTTAAACTGATCGAAGACAGTACCAATAATCTACAACAGTGCTTGCATATTTGTATATTGAGTATTTCTCAGGTAAAAAAAATAAAAATCCCCTATTGCAAGGTATTTAGTCAGAGATGTTTTCTTCCAATATCAGTGTATAAAAACTCATATCAATTAAGGTGCCTTATTACTTAGCTGATTGAAGATGTCATCACCAAACAGAACTTTGTTTTTCACATGTTCACCTGATGGAAAATAAGCTGCTCTGACTTCTGCTCCAAATGTCTCACTCATTGTCACTCCACTAACTGGATATTGTAAAACACTGGAATCCAAATACTGCATCCCTCTGAGAAGTGAACCTTGCAGGGCAGCTCAGGTCTAACCTGCTGTCTCAGTGACCACCCCTGTTGGCCTGAGGACAAATAGCCTCACAGGCAAATTCCCTTTGGTCCATGCAAATGGGTTGGACCAGCCTATTTTTTCCACATTTTTCCTGCAGTAACTTTCCTTCTGGAAAAGGAAGTGGCCCCAAGTACTGCTAACATGTCAAAGGCTAGGAATTTGAGTTATAAATATATACATTAGATTCCAACTCCCGGGCATATAAATTCTGGCTTTTATTAATTTCTGCATATGTAATGAAATACACTGATTTACATGCAAATGAATTGTTTTTCAATTTTGCAACATAAGGCAATCTTCATATCTAACTATTCAAAATTAAGTTTCTGTGGGTTTAGGGGACATTTAAGTAAATTCTGTTCGATTTGCAAGTGTTCTTGTAACTTTTCTGAAATCCAGTTGTATTCCCTTACAGACATATTGAAAATCCTAATTCTTTTCTTTACACACTTATATAAATTAAAAGTCTAAGTTCAATCTCCCACCTTTGAAAAAAACCAGATTATAAGTATTTTTTAATTTCTGTATTAATGTTTTTAATTAAACATCTAAGAAAACGTGTTTTTTTAGATGCATGGCATCATTTCATAACTTTAATCTTACATCACCCCTGGAAATAGAAGTTTATTCTGAAAACAATATATAGTGCATAGTAACCTAAATTTGTCACCAAATATGAAAACTATGAAAGGTATGTGATTTGACATTTCTCAGTGAGAATATATGTTGTGTTATAATAACCTATACACTGCTGTAAGCACCTCTGACAGATTTGATATGCCAAAGACAGATGGGTTTGAGGAAACAGTGCCTGTTCATCAAAGAACGACATTATCCCCAGTCTAAACTTGGGACCTGTTAACTTTCAGTAGCACATCAGACAATCCCTGTTCTTTTCCTTGGATTATAAATACTGCTTCCCATACCAGAGACTTAGGTTAACACAACTCACGCAATGGGAACAACAGAGATGACCTTTCGCACTAGTCTTCTGTTGGAATAGATTTGTTTAGAAAAATGTTTAACAGTAATTGTAAGTGTAAAAGAATATATTGGAGTTTATTTTCCGTATTTCAGTGCAAAATAACTAGCAGCTTAATGGCATGGGGATCAGAAACATTTTTTTCTTTTCTTAAACTGTTTAATAAAAGACCATCCAAATTTTTTTGCTTGCTCTAGGCTGGAGACATACCTATTTGTTTTAAAAGCTCAACTCTCCCTCTAAATTACAAACCTGACTTTTGATCAAGAGCATTCATTTATTCTTTTCCTGAGGATGTGGCTATGCAGCAACACATGAACATTCCATGTTCACAGGCATCAAAAACAACTTTACTAATTTTCTGATCAGCAAGTTTTTATTTAATTAGCCAGTACAGTTTTCTGTGTTTAAAAGTGGTGATGTCCATAACACTGCCTAATTTTTAACTGTTGTATCATACATCTAGAGGGTCTGAAAAAGTTTAGAGATCCTCTATGAAGGAGGAGGTGATGGGCAGGCAATAAGCAGAACCATTATAACATGTAGAAAAAACCAGGATTTTAATGTGGCATGTGTAAATCCCCATGTCTCCATGATGAGCTGGAAAACTTGCTCATTTGCACTGGATGACTTTCCTCAGCAAGGGTGAAGGAGCAAGCCAAATGCTCACATTCTCAAGGTATAGACATCAGTCAACAGTGAGATCAGAAACTGTCTTGGCGATAACTTTTTTCGGGACTTTGGGCTGGTAAGAAGGCAAAGTACTCAAACCAATCTGAAAACAGTTCTATGGCTGGTAATTCTGTAAATGCAGTCTGATAAAATCTACTTATTAAGTGATTTGTTTGTTTCCCATTAATAACCACATCATTGTTTTATTATTATACTTTTTATACATATAAATATATATTTTTATTATATTATTATATTTTTCCCATGATCTCAGCTTTCTCATTGTGCCTACCTGTTATATGGTTAGCCTATTCAAACTGTAATATATCAGTAATATGCTTACATAGCCATATAATGTGATATATATAATATATAAAAATATATTATATGTATTTGCTAGATACTGATTTTTGTGAAACTATGCCATGTACAGCGAACTGGTGCCTTTTGTAGCATTATACTGGCCACAAATGTCACACTGGTCACATAACATCAGGTACCAAATGTGCAGCACATAAAGACTTCTCCCCCTTTGAACTGCACAAGACTCTTTGGGAACATTTTTGGCTTTGTAATTGTAGTGCTAAATGGAATTGCCTTACTTTAATTAAGGAAGGTGTCATCATAGCACATGCTTCTGGATGGCAAATTTGGATGCTATACATTTCTCAGAGTCTTTGTTAGGGATTTTGTATTCCTCCATTGTTCTTGACAAATGCAACCACTTTGTTTTCCAGTGGCAGCTGTTACAATCCATGCGTGTGCTGGGACTGCACAGAGCACGGCTGGCAGGAGATAGCTCTGGCTATTCTGTCCCCTTGGCTTACAGCGAGCTGACCTGGCCAGGAGCCAATGGAACAAACCTTTCTACTCTCACTGCTGCAAGGAAAGAATTAATAGTTATGGCATGTTTGTACAATCTTTGAAAGCTGAACTCAATTCCATGTATGTTTTCACTCCAAAGTTTCACTCTGGTTTTATCTGTCTTGTTTTCAAAAGATTATAATGGTAAGGGATGGTAAAGAACATTATTGCTGCTGCTGGGATTACTTTTGTTGTGAACACTGCATTAAGATCTGAAACTCTTTAACATTTATCTCTTAGTCCAGGAATCTGATACCCTCTTGCAGTAGTGTCATCAGTCATCCAAGTGGGTTACTTATCCGGAGTTTATTGCTAGTTATAATTATAAACAGAGTGTTACAGCCCCTATATATGGACACTGTGTACATTTTGCATCTTATTGCAAGCTTCTAGGTCATTTTCTCTTCAATTAATAAATTGATCATTTTGAGATGCAGAAAGTGACATTACACTTCTCTTTGCCTTTACTTCACACAGACATTCACAGAAATTAAAGAATTAATTCCTTTATTTATCCATAAATTGTCCAAATGAGCAACTGAGGCTCTGCAGATTACAGTTGCACCTTCCTCATCTATCATTCCTCCAGGTTATCTCTTTCATTTAGGCAGACAGAATCACAGAACCACAGAATTACCAAGGGTGGAAAAGACCTTGAAGAGCACTGAGTCCAACCTTTAACTGAACACCTCTATGTCAACTAGACCATAACACTAAATGCACATCCAGTCACTTCTTGAACAGTTCCAGGGATAGTGACTCCACCACCTCCCTGAGCAGCCCATTCCAGTGCTTAACCACCCTTTCAGTGAAGAAATTCTTCCTGATGTCCAGCCTGAACCTCCCCTAGTGCAGCTTGAGGCCATGTCCTCTTGTCCTGTTACTAATTGCCTGCGATCAGAGACTGACCCCCACCTTACCACAACCTCCTTTCAGGTGCTTGTGGAGAGCAATAAGGTCACCCCTGAGCCTCCTCTCCTTCATGCTAAATAACCCCAGCTCCCTCAGCTTCTCCTCATAGGACTTACTTATGATTTTTCTAAACACTATTCTCCAAAGCATTCCAGCAATCCCTTTCAGCCTGTACATTTAAGAAGTACTTCTTTCAGCCTGTACATTTAAGAAGTACATTAAGAAGTACTACTACTCTGTAGTCCAAGATATTTCTAAACATAGTTCAAGAAAAGAGTGCATGGAACTGTCTTTGATTTATTCTTCTGTTCCAACAGAATATCTGTCACAGTCACATTACTGAGAAAGGTTTTCTGCTTTGCATGTGTGCTGTTGGAAGTTTAATTTATGCTGTGATTCTCTAGTCAGATAGAAAGAAGAAATGGCCAAGTTTAATGAAGTCAACATCTATTGCTGTTCACAAAATCTGCTACAGTGGGGTAGGAGGAGAAATAATTTGATTTAACACAACTTACTAACTGTAAGTAGATTTTAGTGTACCCAGATAGTGTGTATTTGCTTAGTGCCTAGAAATTGAAGTTAAGCTGAAAGGTCTAATTTTTAGCTTCTTATTTTCCCCTTTTATCTTAAACATTTTCTTGAATTTACATGTGTAACAGAATATAGTTTGCTACCGGCTATATACTTTTGAATATAAACATCCATACTTGCATACATGCACATTGAAAGTGTTAGCAAGCAAGGAAACGAGCCTATAAATGTCTGAAGACTGACAGATGTGGCTATGGGTGGACCTCGGCAGAATTTTTAAAAGTACTGTTACTTCTCAGAGAAGTCTTCTAGCTCAGTGTGTTCATAGGACAGTTCGTACAACATCTAACTGGGCTTAGTGAGTCTTAGGTGGAGGAATGCTTACGAGGCTACTGCCAGCTATTTTAAATCCTGCTGGTGTCATGCGAAGCTGCACTCAGTGTTTAGCCAACTAGTGAATTCATCTCGGTTCATGTGCTCCATGCTGTCAGCAGCTAGCATCTTGCTGCACTTGGTAAAGCACAGAAGCATAGAATGGCTTGGATTGGAAAGGACCTTAAAGATCATCTAGTTCCACCCCCCCCCGCCATGGGCAGGGACACCTTCCACTAGACCAAGTTGCTCAAAGCCCCATCCAACATGGCCTGGAACACTCCCAGGGGTGGGGCAGCCACAGCTTCTCTGAGCAACTGTTCCAGTGGCTCACCACCCTCACAGTGAAAAATTTCTTCAGAATATCCAATCTAAACCTATTCTCTTTCAGTTTAAAGCCATTGCCCTTTGTCTTATCACAGCCCTTGTAAATCCAAGTAGGTGGACATTTTTAAGTCTTGCATTTAGTGCCATATCTAAAACCAGTCTGAGCATATCTGGAGAGATGACATTTGTCTTGGACTCAGGTATCTTTGATGCAAATCTCTTTACAAGATCTGCTCTTCTGAACACAGAAGAAATTGACTGTCAAGAGACAATGTTCTGTGTTACAGCTCTCCTGTGTTCCCAGGAGCGCAACAGCAGCCGAAAAACTACTCTTTACCCTTTTCTTGGGTCCTTATATCCATACTGCCTCAACTGCGCAGAAGCTCCTCGTTTTTTGTATACTAGATTTTTTCTATCTCAGTTGCCTTACATTCACCCTCCTTTCTTTCCAGCAATCTCCCTCCCAAGGGGAGATCAGCCAGAAACAGCATCGTTCAGGAGCTTTCAAACCTGGTCAGGTGTATTCTCACCTCAGTTCTGACAAGTGTAAGAGTTTCTTCACATCTTCTACAGCTTCCTGAAAAGCGATGGTTAAGTATGGTTCCAGTGATCTCTGTCCCACCTGTTTGTGCTCTGCTGTTTTGATTGGAAAATTTACAAGAGAGATGCATGAAAACTGGAATATTAAGTAAGTTGGTGACCAAGGAACACTCTTTAAATAATAATGAAAGACATGCTCAGACTATGCTGTTTTTTTCATGTGCTGTGTTCAGTCAGCTGGAACTCATCTGAAATTAATGAGTTGTTATAAAATTGTATAGGAATGGCTCATGCAGCCATTGCAAAGACTTTGATAGGCTGGAAGAGAAGATTCGGGAATGGTACAGGTAGTACCACACACATTGTTCATGGACTCATTTAAAATTCAGATTTTAAAGAAAACTGAGGCTTGTAAGTACTTCTCTGATACACCATTAAATGTGCCCTGACCTTGCTCTTCTCTAAGCTTCTTGCTATGTTGAGTTAAGCATGTCAGGTATCCTGACCTACACGTGAAGTGATGGGTTGTATGTCACAAAGTCTCCTTTCCTTTTATAAGGGCATATTGATTACTAAGTGGAAAATCTCCCATGGGATGCTGCAAGGGCAACAAATTACTGGAGTCCACATGACAACTTTTGGCCCCAGGCATGCTTGGCACTTCTCCTCAGCACTTGTAAATCAATAGATTATATGACATGAATAATTTCAAGAAGATGACAAGAAGAAAGATGAAGGACAGGATTTCATCCACCATGAGTACTTCAAAGACCCTGCAGCATTACATGACTTTTATTTATGTACGACCGGTCATCCAACCTTTGAACTTTTGGCCGCGCAGCCTTGTCTTGATCACCTGGATACTTCAATAAGCAAAGCCCAGTCATTTACTTTGGGGACTGGATCTAAGATCACAGGTCTCTCACATGTCTGTTTTGCAGTTAATCTCATTAGCCGAAAAACAACTACGAGAAAAGATCATCACACTTCAGCCTTCTGGGAAAACATCAAGGATAGTAACACTACACTCAGAAGCTGGAGGACTCGTTTCCATGGGGAATTCATAGGTCTTTGCCAATGGCAGCAAATCAGACAGAGGATGTCTGAGTAATGACATCAGGCAACACTGTCTGTGGAGTCAAGAGGCAACTTGGTGATAAAATCAGAAGGAGGCAGGCTTGGCAAACTGCATCATGCCTGTGCCAGCCTGTGCCAGTACACACATCAAGGTTTTGGCCTTTTGCTTCGTAGTGCAATAGCCAGGGACAGAGCTAATGAAAGGGGTGGTGAAAAGAGGACCTAGGGAAAGGTCATCTGCAGGATGGAATTTATGGCGCTATATGTTTTGTTGTTTAATTGCTGCTTTCAGTCCTTCCAATTTTATGTGTTCCAAAGGGAGCATTTGTTGCCTGTGGTTTTTAGTTTGATTTTGGTTTTTTGGGTTGTTATTTGGTTTGGATTTTTGTTTGTTTGTTTTCCCAAAGGAAATAACTACAGGGTTTCTGGCCAGTGAGTTTAGAATATTGACCCCTAAGAAAATGAACCATTTCCAGATTAAGGGAGATCTATAAGCCCTCAGTTTGGATCAAGATCAGATTTAGCCCATAATGGTACTATGGCCAAATCAATCTTATGACCCAGTGGTGGCAAACCACGCTTATAAACTTGACCTTCTCTTGGATGCTTTGTTAACTTTGATCTTTTGGCCTTGTCCAAATGCTGGGCTGAGATTATAGGCCCTCATGTGGTCGGGAATGAATTTGTATCTGCAAAAAAGGAAGTCAAATCAGTTGATCTGTGAGATAGGTCAGCTGTGAGATAGTTTAGCCTGGAGAAGAGAAGGCTCAGGGGAGACCTCATCGCTCTCTACAGCTATCTGAAAGGAGGTTGTAGCCAGGTGGGGGTTGGTCTCTTCTCCCAGGCAACCAGCTGTAGGACAAGAGGGCATGGCCTTAAGCTGTGCCAGGGGAGGTTTAGGTTAGATATTAGAAAGAAATTCTTTACAGAGAGAGTAATCAGCCATTGGAATGGGCTGCCCAGGGAAGTGGTGGATTCTCCATCCCTGGAGGTTTTCAAGACGAGGCTGGACGTGGCACTTAATGCCATAGTCTAGTAACCACAATGGGGTTGGATCAAGGGTTGGACTTGATGATCTCCGAGGTCCTTTCGAACCCGTCTGATTCTATGATTCTATGATTTGTCCAAGAAGAGTCAGAAGAAACCAATGGTTTTGCATTGATTTTGCATCAATCTTAATTAAAAATTCAGTCAATTTCAAGTTAAAATTCTTGAAATTTTTCCTTCAGTGTGTACTAGTGGAATGCCTCAGAAGAAGATGCAGCAGAAATGTATCTCAGTAGATACATACACATCACTGAAGTTAAGTATCTTTTTAAGCAGTAAGGCATTTTCCTAGGACCACAGGAGTGAGAGAATCCAGCTATGTCATCTAACCCTATCCCTGCCAAAACAACGTTGTACGACATTCACTGTGGTAGGTGTTGGGAACTTTTAAGACCACATTGTGGCACCAGTCCTTGTGTTTACAGTGACACAACCCGTTAGAGGGGAAGAAAGAAGTTGTGCCACTACAGGCACACAAGGTAATCTGTTTGATTCCTGCAGATCTCTCACTTCGTGTGAGTTTATGCCTGTATTAAAGAGTATCATTAACCTCAGCTGTCTGTCCTCTCCCCATCTGCCTAGGAAACGTTTGGACAATCCTCTCAGGTACTTGGTGTGACTCTTAGGTAGGGTCCTGTGCAGGGCCAGGAGTTGGATAATCCTTTGGGTCCCTTCCAACTTGGTGTATTCTGTGATTCCGTGACTATGTGATGAACTGCATATCTTCTTTTGAAATGGATTGCTTATTTCCTCTTTGCACACACAGTGCAGATCAGTGCATGTTTAATGTTCACATGACAAAGTGTTTATGTGCAAAGTCCCCATCCAAGAGCTTGCCTGCATAATAATGAATGATAGCTCATAACATTTACTACAGAAACTTTCAGTTTCATAGTGTTTTTATTCAGCTCCCAAGAGGGTTCCTCCTTTCATTTGGCAGAGCAGGCAAATTTTCTGCAGACTGGCACAGAGAGTGGGCACCCCAAGTGGCGTGGCCTGAGCAGGGTGTGCTGACTTGTGACCAGGCAGGGCTCTCATGTAAATGTAAGTAAATCATTCAAGAAGAGGCTGGAGGATGCAACATTCCATTTGGGGGCCTTCTCTTTCCTGAACTGACCTCTCTTTCTGATTTGGTTCAGTGGAAGACTGTAGAAAGAGTTTGTTTTCTGCACTCGACCGTTCCTTGACACTTGCAGAGCCACCTCCACATTTTGGGGTAGCAGAGTGGTCAGAAATGTCACATTGTCATCTCTCAGATATGTCCCAACATTGCTTGCTACCAAAGCAGAGAAACTGGAGAGCTGGTAGTCACATGATCAGTAGCAAAGTGTCTCTTCTACCAGCCTGCTCTGCCAGATACACTCCATGTGAAACCAAAGGGTTTCACTTACTTGCAGACTTTGCCAAGAGGCTTCATCACCAACCTGCTGACCAAACTCCCAGAGACTCTGGGCATCCTGAAGCCAGAGACTTTACAGTTTCATGAAGATGTACTCCTTCCTTTAAGTTCCTGTGCTTATGGGTTTTGTTCTGGCCTCCTTTCACAAGTTTTCTAGTTTATTGTCTGAGGCTGATAATACCTCAAATATGTCAAGTATTGCTTTTTCTTCTCCAATAGTTACATCCCTTTTTTGCCTTTCCAAGGACACTCGCCACAACTATCTACCTTCCTTTCTTTTTCCTTCTTCTACTCTTCATAGTCCCAAAGCAGCAGTGAAAATAAGACTGCATCTTTGGAAGATATGTGTACATTTACTACAACATCTATATGACACCAGATATTTTAACTAATCTACAGGCAACTGATAAAATATTTTCCAAGCCACAAGGACTTGTTAGAGCCTCTTGAGCCGCAAGGGACCACAGGGATCATTGTTAACGCTTTCTGTTCTGTGCAGAAGAGAGACAAATGGAGACTTGCAATATTTACACATTGGTGGGTTACATTTACAGTCTTGGAACTTCCCATTCTTCATTTGCAGTGTTAATGTTGTGCTTATTGCAGCCGATAAAATACAGCAGAAAAAAAAAACACACCCCCCCATCTCTTCTCATGTTTATATTTATGCCATTTAATCTTTGGCCAGAAACTTCATGGGGTGCATTTTCAAATACCAGAACATGGGAATACCCACAAAAATATGCAGGTATGCTTATGCATATGTAAAATAGGAGTTTTTTTTTTTTTTAATTGTATCAGAATTCTTACAATTTTATGCATATTAGGCCTATGGGATGATATAAACTTTCTTCTGGAAGGTCTAGCACAGACTCAGTATTTAGACCTTGTTAAAGCCCTAGTTTGAGAGGTTAAATAGTATTAAATGTTGCAGGAGCCTCATGCCACATCTCTGGTAGGGGAGTGGGTAGAGTTCATTCACTGTGAAGTAATACTTGTGTTAATAGTTAGAGGTAGGATGACCAGGAACCCATGCCTGGAAAACCTGTGATCTTGATGATTTCAGTGCCCTCTCTGGCATCCTGTGAAAAATCTCACATGACAGCTTTGAAGGCAGCTGGATCCCTTGCTGGTCAGCTGCTCCTACCAGAAAATTCTTCTCCAGATATTCTCTGGATGGCAGAAATCCCCATCAAAACACCCTCCAGAAGGGAAAGAGCAGCGGTGCTGTGAAAACAGTCTGGGGAGTGCCCCCATGTCAGATAAGCCCATCAAAAACACTGCTAGTTCACCAAGATCAAACGATTAAATTGCACAGCATGGAGCTCAGCTTGAGCTGTTTTGTTCATTTCTGGGATAAGACTTGAAGCCTAAACTGCACTCCCTGCTGCTGGGGGAAGATCACCACCAGTGCTTAGGGGAGTGAGCTGGAAGGTGCACTCATGAGGCAGAAACACGTACTGAGTGACATCCTGGTCCTTTGGGGTTGATCAGTCAGGAATACATGAATAAATAAGTCTTTGTGCAAGGGATACCACCTTTATAAAAGGCATCTGGTGTGCAGCTTAGGCAAAAATGCCATTGAGGTGAGGGCAGCACCTCCCTGTGTGCCCCACAGCCTACGGGTAACTTTGGAAAATACCTGCACCTGGGCAGGGCTGTGCTGGCTAGTGACAGTGACCTCATTGCTTCAAGTGTACAGATGCTGCAAGATCAATGTCCCCCAGGGAATGTGATTTTTTTAGAGATGTTTCTCAAGCTGTTCTTGAAATGCTTGGTGTTAGTAGGCAGCCCATGAGGCAGCTCTGTGAGCAAGATGTCAGCAAGCCAGGGAATTCACTCCGCTGATACAAGACTATGCCTGAGGACATATTTGAAATAGAAGTGGCCTGGGCGTAGCACAAAGCCCTTCTCAGTGCCCTCTTCCCTAACTGCTTGCAATGTTGAGCTCTGCAGGAGCCTCCCACCCACCATGTCCCAAACAGTAATTTCAGGCTGCCTGGCCTAGGAGACTGCTAGGTTTCAAAATGATGCTAAGATATGATCAGTAAATTTCCAGATGCTTGCAGGAAGGGCAAGGAAAGCAGTGCTGGGAACAGCTGTGTAGGAGATTGCCAAAAGCATGAGGTGACCTCCATCATGGCTATGGTTGGGTGTCCCTCCAGGCAGCAGAGAGATATTCACAAAAACCCGACAAGATTGTACCTCACTGTTCCAACTCCCTATATGGATTCTCCTTTTCTGTGTAGGTGAGCATGTCTACCTTGTCCTCCTCAGCCCAAGTGCCATTACTGGTCAGCCAGGAGAAGTGACAAACCTCTTACTGGCAGGAGGCGGTGTTCTGAGGCCTCTAGGATGGGCTGTGGAGGAAGAGGTGATGGCTGGTTTCACCTTCATTTCAGTCACTGGAGAAGAAGGACATTCTGCCCCCACTGTCCTGGGGACCAGGCAGAGTTCACAAAGGGTCTGTGAGCAGGACTGAACTCCTGCTGCTGAGGCGAATCTTTGAAGTTTCATCTTCTTTTCATTTTCTTCGACTGCCAGAAGTCACAAGCATGTGGTTCATGAGACAAGATGTCCATGTGCCATTGGAAGACTTTGCTCCTTCCCCTGTCAGCGCCTGCCCAGCCCTCCTATGCTCTCTCCTGTCTTCTTCCAGTGGGTTGCTTTACAATGCTCCCATAGAAAGTCTTGTTGCATTCAGGAAATTGAATGGGCAAAAAGCTAGAGAAAATTATTCACTGTTTTGGCCCTATTAGGTTAGATTCCTGGTCCCTGTTTTCTGCATCAGCTTCCTGAAGGCTGACAGCAGCAGCGGGGAGCAGTTGTGAGCACCTTGGCCCTGCAGGCGGCCCTTTGCCATCTCATTGCTGTCGCTGCAGAGGGACAGCACAGTCTCTATCACCCTTGGGGAGCACATCTCAAGGCAGAGCATCTCACAGTTCCTCCTGCGTGAGGGAAAGCGCTGCAGCTTGCCGAGGCAGGGGCACCCCAAAGCTGTGTGAGGGAGTGAAGAGAGAAGTGCTCTCCACAGGCAGACATGGCAGATATTTTTTCATTGCTGCTTATCATGGAGAGTCAGGAAATGGACTGTTCCCAGGGTATGTTTGACCATGAAGGCCTTCTCACTCAGCAGTAACCTAATCCCCACAGAGGCAGGGATCTTCTCTATACTGATGTGCAGAGGGTAATGCCTGGTGCCATTCTTGCATTAGCCTTTTTAACTTGCTCAACAGCTTGCCATGGACTCTGAAAACAGGAAGCATAAAAAGCCATGTCAATGGACAGGTAAAATAAACGGAATAAAAACAGAGAAAGGTAAATTGTTTTTCTGAAACTAAGGGAGGTGTTAGGCATTGATCAAGATAACTTTAGTCTTTTTCACCTTGCCAATATCACCTAAGGAGACTTTCCGCTGTGCCTTTTGCAACCGGACTTGTCTATCTCGCATTGGCCTTTTTAGCCACCAACGTGCTTGTAGCAAGCATGGGTAGAGTCCTTCCCTAATCTTCATTTGCGAAGCCTAGCCATGAGTCTTTGATAGTGTTAGACAGTTTAATGTCCCCACTCATATATTAGCAAAACCTTTCTGTGTATAATGTCCCTTGTACTTGTAGTGACACATTCAAAGAAGCCCTCATTCTCAATTTAAGGGGGACACATCTCACAGTGATTTTATATATCTCATAGTTAACAAAAAAAAACCCTCTCTCCCAGGGACAGAGATCTCCCAGCTTTTGAAAAGGCAGCATCAGTTTTCCCTTGGTTGCAGAGCTCATTTTTTTCCCTGTAATTGGATATTAACCTCTGACTCTGACAGATATCAGAGGCAACGCTCTGGCACTATCCCGGCAGGTTGGTAGTTGAGGCTTCTGACTTCAGGTTTCAGTTTTCCTGGGTAGGACCATGCCGGGGTATTTCCTCTTTCCTCAGAGGTGTGGGAAGCAGGATCAGGAGTGTGCCTGGCTGTGTCAGGTGTCCCGCTTCAGTGTGCTTCCTGTCACCACAGGGATGAAGCTGCACAGACCCGGCTGACTGGGTGTGCTTGAAGTGAGATTTGTTCACCTGGGTTCAAAAGCTCGCTGCACAAGAATAGTTACTTGTGAAGAGTTGCACCCCATGATAGAAATAAACAATTCCAGGCTCTTTTAAAACAATAAATAATCTTAAATATGTAGACCCCTAAATGCATCTGCAGCTTATTAAACAGCTGCTTTCCAGGCCACACTTAACTGAACAGGAACTACTTACATCACATCCACATTAGATCCAAAGGAGTTCACTGCTCAGATCAATGTCAAACACAAGCTCTTAGGCACATCCATAACTTGATCATGCCATGTATTACTTAATGCATAGGGCTATACGTGCCAGAGTGATGGGCCATATGTGTGCCACTGTGAACTTTGTTGAATTAGAATTTGGAGTGCTGGCTTAGTGAAATAAAATAAATGAATTAGAAGGCCTATTTTGTACAATGAACTTTATTCCTAACAGGGCTGTGTTTCCATTCCAGCACAGACATGTCCCATGGCCCAGGAGGCTTTGAATCAGAGACATTACCATGTGTGTACATTAAAGTCTGTAATTCAAAGGATTAATCTCTTCTCTGTTATCCTTGCCTGTGTCTGAAAGAGGAGATGAAATCTCTGTCCAAATGTGACATCTGGAACTGCATGGGATGAAAGGACACCTGGCTGTGGAAAGCTCACTATGCTGAGTGCTTTACAGACAAACAGACATAATCTCTGCTCATGAAAACTCAATGCTACTTGATTCAATAAGAAAAAGTCACTGACAGTAGAAAGTTTAAAATGAATAACACAATTGCCTGGGTGCAAATTCAGCAGGCTTGTAAGGGCCAGAGACTCTGGTCGATGAGGCCATGATACATTGTAGATGCAGTAAGTAGTGCCCTTGGACACTTCTTGGGTTTGTTTAAAATACATTTTGACAAGCTTTTTGTTAATGGATTTTCATCAGGAAACTACAGGTCTCTTTCCTTAGGGAATCAATAATCCTGGTGCCTGGATTCTCAAGCACCTAGCAGGGATGCCTGGGTGAGGTGGTGTGACTGGTCCAGCAGCCCACCAGAAAAGGCAGCCTAAGTTACTCACTGTCCTCTTGAACTAGAAATGCTGTAATAGTCATGACAAATAACCGTATACCTGGTCAGAAGTCTAAATGCAGATCTTTAAAGCAGGGAGAGGATAAGATTGGAAAAGCAGCTATTTCTGTGAAAGGAGTCGTTGTTCGTGTAAAATTGTGCCAGTGGGCTTTTCTTGCCAAGAAGTAAGGAGAGTGACCTGGAAACACTGGGCAGAGGTAGCAGGGTAAGAGGGAGAATGGGGGAAAAGTGGGCAAGAGAGGTGACTTCTCAACATCTTGATTGCTTCCCATGTACAATGTAAATGTGCTGGATCAGGGTACTCCTGAATCTGGCTGGCGACGGGGCTGCAGTGCTCTCTGACCAGGGACCTGTTTCCATTCCCCCCCCATCTACTTGGTCTGTTCCATTTGCCTGACAGCAAGAGGGGCAGCACTTCTCTGACTCTTGCTGAACTTCTTTTGAGATTGAAAGGCTGCAACTCCACCAGCCTATTTCCCTTTCACTCTCCTTAATACTCTACTTCTTCCTTAGGCTCTGCCACTAAACAGAGCAAATCATTTTCACCTGATCGCAGCGTATGCAGGTGTCTTTAGCAACTGTCCTCTGGTGCTAACGCCAGGCTTAGACACTCCCTACAGCGAGTGACCTGGAGAGCTGTATCCTTTTTGGGGCGTTCTGTCTGGGTTAGAACACTCCTGCTGGCAGCAGCAGCAATGGCTTTTGATCGTTTGGAAACCATTGCTGGATCTAGTTGGGTTGGAGAGAAAAACACCCAAAAAACCAAAAACAACCACCAAACAAAACCACTCACACCTACCACACAATCCACCAGCAAGAGCCGGGAGAGTGGCTGTGCCCTTCCTACTCGCCCTGCCTGTTAGAACTGCCGTGCAAGGTGATGTGCTACGCCCTTGTTTGCTCGCTCCGGGTCGCCGCGCTCCCTAGAGATTCTTTAAATCACCTGCAGACGGCCCTGGAAACGCCCCTCGCTCAACAGCTTGGCTCCCAAGAGTAGCCAAGCCCAGGCTACAGTCATTTGTTCCTTTGGTTTAATACCTGAAGCAGGTTGTCATGGTTTAACCCACCCCCCTCAGTATTAGAGTAGAAGATGGATGATTCCAGGTGCAACTCCAGCTAGGTTGCTGATCGAAGACTTTTGTGACGTCTCTACGAATGACTTATCAATCCCCATTTCAAAAACACCTGTTTTGTCTGTGCGAACTCTCTTCTTACCTATTAGCAAAATTTATGGGTTGATAAAACCGTGCAGAAAGCACAGGGCTAAACCTTGACACAGGTCTACCCTGCACGTACTGGGCACTGTTTGGGTTAAGCCCGGGTGCTCAGCCAAGCCAGCTCCAGCAGCAAGGGCAAAGCCTGCGGGGTCACAGCCTCTTTCTTCCTGTCACCAGCAGGGACACAAAGTGAGACAGGCCCTGGTCTTTGCTTCTATTCTGTCCCACCTTTCAGCAGTGCTTTAGAGCCCAAAGTAAATGAAGGGGATGTTTCCAGAGACAGGGGACACCAAGCATTTCAATGTTTCTGATAAACTGCTACTCACAGTGGAAAAAATGAATACCACATTTACATCCAGAGATCAAAGCAATGGAACCATCACAGTAGTCTCTTATTTCACAGTCATCAGTCCAGTGTTATAATTGGTATTATATATATTATATAAACCATTATACATATATTATATATAATCATTTTCCTCTTACACTTAACAGTAGTTTCTGATTTTTCCTTTGCTGGATGAGGCAGGCTGTTGCTCTTACTATCTTTATGATTTCTAACTTGGCTTCTGCAATGAAATAAAAAACCAGTCCTCACTTTACAAACATGTAGTCATGTTTCTTAAATGAAACAGTGTGATGCTCAGAGTACCAAGGCTGTAATTCAAGTTGCTCATCACAAACTGCCAAAGTCATTTTTCTTTCAGGATATTGCCTTTCACTGAACCTGAAGATTGACTTACAATTTGTTGGACCATGCAGGATATCTGTTACTCTTAGGAAGAGTGATTAGCAAACACTGGCAAGGCATTCTCCTAAATAATATGACACTATTACTCACTGCTGAATTTAAATGAAAAGATAAATATTACACACAACAAGCTTAGCTGTACAGGGCTTTTGCATCTGTTATTTATTATATATTTCTAAAGTAGCAGATAATGATTTTGGTGTTTTGTGAGCCATAATTTAAAACCAACAAATCAAAGATCTTTATTAAAGGAACTTCTTATCCTATTCGGAACAGCATAGCCAGATGTTAAATTAGAAGTGGAGAAAAAAACTTAAAAGGTGAGTTAAGTAGCATGTTTGCAGAAATTGTTCCCTTCAACTGAGGCTATACTTGCTTTGTCATTTTAAAAAAGTAATTTAAAGAATTGGAAGTGGTGTACTTTTAAAGGAGTTTTATACTGCCTTGGCTGCTTCCAGTTGACCCTTTGGCCATTGCTGTCCTGGTCCTAGGTAGCAGCTGACTGGAAAGACCTGTGCTACAATGCTCAAAATAGTCATGCCTGCAGCAGTGGTATGTGTTTTGTTGCCAAGAACTAAGGCAATGAGTAACTAGCCTGAATTCTCCCATCAGCTGAGCAGCAGAGAGTTGTTCTTCTAGTCCGACAATACACAAACTAGTGACATGGCTTTCTACAGAAGAAGAGTGGCATGTGCCACAGAGAATGCTCTTAGACAAGTGCTCTTGCTTGTACAGGTGCACTACAACACAAGACCTCTTCGATGAGAGCCCATAGAAGAGAGCCCTTAGCAAGCTGGTGTTCAAGAGGAGGGCTGGAAATGATGAACAGCTTGAATGTGCATGGGGAAGCTGACAAGAGTTGGTGGAGGCGACCTTATCCTCATTAGCAACATCTTAAATCACTGAGTGAATGTCCTTTCTCATGTTTCCTGCAGATGCTGGAGATAATTCTGAGTCTATAAAACTTTTCTGGATATAGCTCTGTTTGCAGGATCTCATTGCAGTTTTGAGGAGTAAGTACATTCTTGTCCGGTCTTCAGAGTGATGCAGTTTGGAAAGAACAACATACCAAAGCAGTTTTCTTCCATGTGGTCTGGTCCTCCATCAGCATAGATGTCTGCACTATCTGTGCCCACCAAGTGAGTGACACACTTTCAGTTTAGAGATATTTAGAAATATTTAGAAATGTTGTGGGGATGGGAGTATTGTCTACCTATGCTATTTATCCTCTTTAAATGAGCATTTGCCCTTTAATCTTGCTAAGAAGCACAGTTTAATTCAGAAGACACTCCACTGTGAAACTTTTTGGCTCATAATGGGCTGTAGCAACTTCTTGCCATGTAAGTCTCAGTCTAGCAAGGCACCATGGGATATAGTAAGGTATCAAGTAATCCCACCTCATGCTCAAACACATTTGCAGTTGTCACTCAAAGATGTGTTTGTGTATATTTTTCAGTTTAATCTGATTGGATTTAATGGGTTTTGGAGTGTCCCTAATGATTGTGCTACAGCTGTGTGATCACCTGACTTGGTGCTTCAACCATAGGCTGCACAAAACCAAACTGTGCAAACCTGCTTTCACCCTTGCACCCAGCACCTGCAATCCCCTGCTCATCACATATCTCAGCAAAATGAAGACTGAAACTCTTTGCTGGTCTTGAAAAGCAAAGACAAACATCTGCCAGGAATGATTCAGGTATAGTTGCTCCTACCTTTGGCTGGAAGAATGACTTTCTATAAGCAATTGCAATCCAATTTTCTGAGACCTCTAGGAAATTAACATGGTGGTTAGACTATTAGAGCAGTGACAAGTATAGCTACTAGCTAGTAGCCAAAATTAAAACAAGTCATATTAATTATTCAGATTTTTCTGAAGCTGTTAAACCTTTCTAAGTTTACCTAGGTATCACCTTCAGCGACAGAAGACTGGGGGAAAGAGAATGTTTTTCTGTTGGGAAGAGAATCCTTTTCAACTTACTGATTGAGAGGGCATTCTTTCCATCCTATTTTACTTGTTATGTCTCTCAAGGGTTGACACAGGCAGAAAAAAAGTCTAGATCACAAGTTGCAATTGTAAGCCCCTTGGGCAGCCAAGTCCAAAATATTTATGCTGTGAACTCCCACCCTAAGGTGCTGCTTGTCTCTGGCTAAATCTCCCCTGTAGCTCCATTTCCATGGTAAAATCTCCATCTCAGCAGCTGCTGGCCATAGTTACAATTAGTCACATCCAAATGCTTTTGTCTGAGCACAAGGCCTGCTGGATTTCCCAAAGAAACACTTTCCCATCTATTTCACTTTGCAAGGCGAAGACCTAATTTTAAGCCTAGCCCTTGCCTCACGTCATGCTTTGTTTCTGAATGCCTAGTTGAACACATCTGTGACACCCTTCCCTAGGTAATGGGATGCTCAAGCCTCTTTTACACCAGAGGTGCAGTTACAACAAGGAGGGACTGGGAAAAACTGGCTTAAAAGTAACCATCAGCCTGTAAGCTGCACTGCCATTTTGGAAAGCAAGAAAAGGGTGCAATAGAGACAGTTGCACCTATAAATCATCTAGCTGTGGATAAAAAGGGGCTCTCAGTGTCCCAAATCTTGTTATTTTTCCAGAGGTTCAGGTTTATTTTGGAAAGTCAGTTTATTTATTTTATTTATATCTTAAAATTTAGTATCTTGGGTCCTTCTTTAATCGCAGAGATCTGATTGATACGGTCAAGGGAGCCTGAGGGATGATTCATATGCCCTAAATAGCACAGATGGGCTTCCTTTAATGTTGGCTCTCCCTGCCATTTGATACTCCAGGACAGATGAGATATCTGCATAGGACTGGCAGATATGATGCAAGGCAGAGGAAGTCCATGCTCTTTTTGGTGAAGCAACTGGATGCCAACCAGGATACTCCACAACTAAAATAGCATTAGACACTTGCTTTTAGGCAACTGAATCCTGGTTTTGTAAAGATTAATTATTTCTAGGTTCATCAGTTATACAGAATATATCTCTGTGGACTTGAGTGAACTGAACTCCCACATTTATGCCTGAATTTAGATGTTCTCACCTGGTACTGAATGTCCTCTCTCAGTAGAATTAAGTGGTCTCAATATGGCTGTCTAGTACAATCTCAGGTACCCCCCTGGACTCCAGCTGCTGCTGTAGGAGGCTGAGGGTCCCCCAGCAGTGCCACGTCTTCTCTGTCAGTCCCAAGAAATTATTCCAGACATGCTGAGGTGTCTCAGAGGGCTTTAGGTGTCTGTACTGAAGCCATCTGTGTCTTGAAGAGAGCTGGGAGAATGCTGTCAGTATGGTCAGTGCCAGGAGCACTCTGATGTCTCTGGGAGAGCCAAGTATGCACTGATATTATTCACTAGACTTTTGTCACGTATGCAGGCTGCAGTGGGTTCACCACTGGCTCATACAGGCAGCACTCATTCGCTCCATGCTTATTTTGCACTACATACTGTTTTCCAGCTCAAAAAGCATATTGCAGACTGATGCTGAGATTTCCATTTTTTATCTGATCTGGTGGTCCTCTCAAAGTGATATGAGTGATATGAGCCCTCTGACACTAGCAGCACTTTCAGAGATCCCCAGGACTTTCTTATTAGTTAGAGCCGTGCTTCTAGTTCTTTGTATTTTTTTGCTACCAACCCAATCCTCAAGAGAGATTTGTGGATTTTATTTCAATATTCAGTGGTTTGAAATTCTTTTTTTGGCATCAGCATAGACTTTGCAGAGCAGCATAATGTGCACTGAAGGTCTGGTTAATTCAGATAAAATTCATCCTTGGAGTACACAGGCTTTGCCTGACAGTCTTTTTTTTTGGGTGAGAACAAACTTTAGCCTTTGTGCACAGTAGTAAATGGGAAGGGATAAGACACAGCAAGAGAAATACTGACTTGTAGTGGAGCTGTGACAGGAGGGATTAAACTAAAGAAATTAATGGGGATCCACACCAGGCTAAGGAGGAGAGAGTGAAGGTCTTGATAAATTTAATTCTTTACGGTGCTTTCTCTGACTTTGCAAAGAGATCCACTGGATGAATGTACAGAATTGTCTCTGTATACTCCTGCTGGTGAGCATGTCTTTCCATTGTGAGACAACAATTCATGTAGTTCTGATCTCTTTTTACCTCAGTGAGCAAGTTTAAGGATAATAAACTCCCTTCCAATAAAATGGTAATGCCACTTTGCCGTTTCATGCCAGGTGAGGAGCAGCGGGGATAAATGAAAACCTCAGTGCCAAGGTGATGTAATGTTTCCATTGTCAGTTTGACACAAGCACATGAGCGGTCAGAGCACGGTGCTAACAACACAACGCCAAATCGAAGGTTCAGTCCCTGTACAGGTCATTCACCTAGGAGTTGGACTTGATGATCCCTGTGGGTCCCTTCCAACTCAGAATATTCTGTGATTCTGTGAACAAGAAAGCAAAGATGACACCCAAATTGAAAAGGTTTTGGGTAAACTTGTTATTTGAGAGTACATCACTGTGCTCTCACACCTGTGTGACATTACAGGATCTGGTCAGCAAGGACTGAAAAAAAATGTCATGAGTGCCTTTGCAATAGATACCTCTGCAAGCACACGACAGGAGGACCAACAGCTGGGAGAGAACTACATCCATCAGCAATGGGCAGGCACGCCACGCTGCTCACTGCCTCCCAAAACCTGCAGATGCAGCAGGGAGCTGTGGCTTCCACCAGCAGAGGATCTTTACTTATGGGGACATGCAGAGTCCAGCACTGATCATGTTTAAATCCAAGTGATAAGTCAGGGATGCTGCAAGCACCCACCTACAAACACTGCACTCAGCATGAGAACAACAGGAGAGTGTGGTCAGAGGGAACAGCTGCCTTAATCACACAGATGTTGAATATACACAGAGCAATTAATACTACAGAAATAATGTGTCTAAAAGCCAGTGTGACACAGTTATGCAAGTTACAATGATTCATTTTGCAAAAGGTTGAGTCGTGTTAATTACAACAACAAATCTTGTTCATGGTAAGCAATGTCTCTTGTCTCTGCTCCTGTTTTTTCCTTTTGCCTACAGCGAAGACAGACTTTGCTGAAGATTTGGCCAACTGACCAACCAAGATGACTGAAGTCTCTGAAACATTGGAACAAGAGTGTGGGCTAAAGAAGACATTATCATAAACAAGTCCAATACTGCAAAACTCAGTTCTTGCAGGTTTGGAACACCAAGTGTAATTGTCCGGTGTTGCTACTGTTGTAGCCTGTGCTCTGTGGCACAATATTGTTACTCATGGCATACCTTTCACTTGAAGATAATTTTCTACACAGAACAGCTACACCTCCTCTGAGCTTCTCTCTGTGCTATAATGCTGCAATTGTGGTCCTTAAAGAGCTTTTAAAACAATTTTCTCTTTAACTAATTGGCTTGACTATGGAGGCCTGGAACTACGTCCTCAGAGGGGAGCAGACCAGAAAAGTGTTTGTGGGGCCCATCACTGGCTGAAGAGGCTTGAAGTAACCCCTCATCTTTTTAGTGGTGCTGGCAGGGAATAGTTTTAACCTTGATGTAATAGCCATCCCAAAATATCTCTTCTGAATAGCCTTACAAAAGCTGCCAGGCAAATCTTTCATAGCTTTAAGTATTACTGGTCCTTTCCAGATAACGTAATTCTGCTTTTTCTGGGCCATTCCTAAAATATTACAGACATGCTGCATGACTGCGGAGGCAGCAGCACAACAAAACATTTGCCAGCTCTGACTTCCTCCCTGCCACTGAGTTCCTGGGCCTTCTTGCCTCTCACCTCCACAAAACACACCGATACAGTAGGTGAGGCTGTGGAAATGAGCTAAGACCCAGCTGTCCCTCTGATAGAATAAAAAAGCCAAATCTCTCCCTTCAGACAGTCAGACTTTGATTTATGTCTCCAAAAGGCAGCAAAGCCCAATTTGTGCTTCTGCAGACCAAGACCAGGAACTAATCTTGATGTCCTAAAGAAATCATGATGGGTACATTCCCAGCAGATCCCTTTTTAGTTAGCTAGGAAGGGCTTAATGACAACTTCTGACTGAAGTTGTTTGTTAAATATCCAGAGTGCAATCCTTTTAAACTCATATAGAGCCAAATCAGCATCCTATTCCTACTTAAGAGATGGACAGCAGAGATTTGCCTGTGAAGCAGGTGCACGGCAAGATCTGGACAGCAGTTAAAAAGATGTGATGATAGATGTTGGAGCTTAATAGATTCTTTAAAAATAAATATTATTAGTGACTCAGGATTAAATTCTGCAGTTCTCATTTACACAAACCTGCTGAGCTTTCAGACTTATTGCACACTGCAGCACACAGATGTTGATTAAATCCAAGTGAAACTGGAGGCTTCAAAATTATCCCTTTCACACCCAAACTCATTCTATAAATGGAAAAAAAGGGAGAAGGGAGAAAAGAAATCAGAAAAATAAAAAAACCCCACAGTCCTAAGTATATAAGAGCCCTGCTACAGATAAACTTGAAAAAAATATAAACCACATATTTGTTGCTGTCCAAAGCAAAACACCCTCACTGACTCCAATGACACAGAAATCTACCTTATGGTCACCATCTGACATTTCAGCTATGGTTTCAATAATGTCATCAAGAGTGTGTGGACTAATTCAGGCACAGAGTTGCTTTGATTTGCATTAGATTTTTTGATTTGCATACATGAAAGTCAAGGAAACAGACTTCGTATTACCCTTTGTATATGTACAGTTAAGCTCATACAAGCCCAGGTTTGTTAAAAACTATATGGTTTAGTGGTGGGCTTGCCAATGCTGAGTTAACAGTTGGACTCGATCTTAGAGGTCTTTTCCTTCTAAGTCATTAGAGACTCTTCCATCTATTTTTTTTTTTTTTATTAAGGCCAAGTTACTTCTAATATTAGTCTGCAAAAACTGATTTCTGAATACTTAATTCCTCTTGTAAAACAAATTGAGCTACTCATTAGTCATTCATTTGAAATGACTTTAAATACATTTTTATCTTCCTTCTAGAGTAACACCATATTTTTCACAACTGGAAGAGAAACAAGGAGACTCTTCAGTGGGATACCATTAATCAGAATCTGCATTCTTGTTATTCAACCATTTAGTTGTTCCTTGCCATGACAAAACTCCCTGTTTTCAGCAGCTTTACCCAAATAAGAACTTGAAGAATTTATTGCTTGGCAAATACTATTACAATGGGGGATAACTAAATGTCCCCCTCAAAAAAAAAACAAAACCCAAACCACACCAAAACCAAACAATTCAACAAAACCAGAAAGACACGCTATTAAAAAAGCCCTGTCATTATTAATGGTAGTAACTGTAGCCAAGCAAAGGCTGTAGCCCCAAGAGTGGTGTGCTCATTCTTGACACAGCCAGCTTAGGCTGGTCCCTCATTTGTGTATATAGTAACCAGCCCCAAACAGACCGAGTAAAGGGAGCCCCAGCTGTAAAACTTCCAGTTCAGTATATTAAGACCATCACACTCTTTGCTCTATAAAAAGCCACAAGGAATTAGGTCAAGATCTCTTTCCTTGCCACAAAATAAAAAATAGCAGATGGCATTGAGTCCTTCTCTAAACAACCAGCTGAGAAATGGCAAATGGACCACAGGAGGTAAGACAACACCCCATGGCAGGGCAGAGGGATCCTCAGCGAAGAGCTAAAATTCTTCCCAAGCTTTGAGAGAGTTCAGATGAAAGTTCAGCTTTAGTGACTTCTCAGGGAGTAGCGGCTCTCCAAACAGGTGGGATGAATAAGCAGATGAGAAAGAGGTAGCACCAAGGGAAAAACCTATTCCCTATTTAAAACAGAGGAGAACTAGGATTAATGAGGAAACTCAAACTAAAACAATCCCTTGAAGGCAAACAGCTTCAGATTTTGAAAAACTAACTACAGAAGGCTTGAAGACACCTCCAAAACTCATTGCTGAGGGAAGCAAAAGTGTGTGACTCCATAATAAGACCGGAATTAATCAGCTGCAAAAAACAAAATCCATGGATTAGTTATATAGTCTCTGCTGTCAATATGTGGAAATGAGGGCAAAGGATCTGATTTGCCTGTGGCTTCATGCAGTCAAATGCACTTTTCACACGCAGCAGTACCAGATGTTGTGCCTCTGTGTTCCTCTTCTGACTTCCCTTTGCAGTTGGGAGATTTGCCAATCTCCTCATGCAAGTGCATGGCATCTAAATGACCTGTTTTCATTTATCTAACAGGTCTTTGCCATGATAAGAGACACAAACAGAACCTGGACAAAAACCTCAACAAGGATATTAGTAATTAAAAATAACCCCAACCAGTTAATTCTGGTATTAGAGTTAAATAACAGGGCTCTTCACTTAAAGACAAATGAAAGAAGGTTCTGCTCAGACCACCCAAAGCCAAGTGGGGACTCACCTGTCCCCTTGCTTTTTTTTGCAAGACAGGAAGAGCTCTTGTTCAACAGATCACGTAGGTGGACACAGGAGGTACAGAACACATCTATTCTCACAGGAATGAGGCTCTTTAGCCTAATCCGGAACAGCCCAAATCACAGAGGATGGTTAGATGCTGGAAATAAACACTAAATTTAGAGTACCATTCCTCACCATCTTGCCTCTTGTGATGAGCCCAAGTAGTGCAGCAGTGGTTTCCCCAACAGCTTTGCTACTGAGCTGCAGCCCTTGCACTGCCAGGGAAGGAGAGCAGGCATTAAATGCACAATACACAGCTAACAGCAGTCCTGAGCCACTGACAAGGTGGGCACAGCCTGGTGTCACTCTTCTTAGCATAAAATCTTGGAGCATTTCTTCATTCTTCTGTGCTCCTGAACATGAAGATCTCCTACATAGCACCACAATTTAAAATAAATACTTAGAATCACAGAAGGGTTTGGGTTCGAATGGACCCAAAGATCAACTAGATCCAACCCCCTTGCCCTGGGAAGGGACACCTTCCACTAGACCAGGTTGTTTAGGGTCCCATCCAGCCTGTCCTTGAACACTTTCAGGGATGGGGCGTCCACAGCTTCTGTGGACAACTTCTTCCAGGTTCCTTATCTGCTTTTTTGTCTTCTTTGAGATGTGTGTCATCTGATTGTATGTGAAAATAATACTAAGCCTGATTAACTTAACACAAAACATTAAATCAATTAAAGAAAAAAAAAAAAAAGGTTTCTGTAAAGCACTGGAACAGACTGCCCAGGGAAGTGGTTTGAGTCACTATCCTTGAGTTACCTCAGCTAGGCAAGCAAAAGGAGGTCTCTACCAAGAAGAAAGGATTTCTTATTTTAAAAATAATGAAAACACTGTGTTTGGTTTGAGGATCATATTCAGTGTTCAGTGTTATCCTTCACCTTTGGCTGCCCTTGTTTAGGAGGGCCACCAGAATTAACTTTGGGTATTAGTGACTTCAAGCTAAGGAGTCATTCCAGAGCCATAAGGAATAGGATAAGAAAATGCCAAACACCTAAGATCATAGAATGGTTTGGGTTGGAAGCGACCTTTAAAGGTCATGTAGTGCAATCCCCCCTGCAGTGAGCAGAGACATCTTTTACTGTGTCAGGTTGATCAGAGGCCTGTCCAACCTGACCTTGAGTGTTTCCAGGGATGGGAATCTGTTCATCCCCAGCCTGTATTGACACTGGGAGTTGCCCCAACCCACGTAGAGGACCTTGCACTTGGTGTTGTTAGACTTCATGAGATTCCCACAGGCCCACCTCCTGAGCTTGTCCAAGTCCCTCTGGATGGCATCCCATGCTTCAGGTGTGTCAACCGCACCACTCAGCTTGGTGTCATCTGCAAATCTGCTGAGCGTTCACTTGGTCCCTTTATCTCTGTCATTATGAAGATATCAACTAACACTGATCCCAGTTCGGGGCCCTGAGGGACACCACTTGTTACCAATGTCCATCTGGACACTGAGCCATTTACCACTGCCCTCTGGATGTGACCATCCAACCAATTCCTAATCCACCAAACAGTCCACTCATCAAACCCATCTCTCTCCCATTCAGAGAAAAGGATGCTATAGGGGACCATGTCAAATGTTTTACGGAAATTCAGATTAATGACATCCGTATCCCTTCCCTTATCCACTGATGTAGTCACTCCATCACAGAAGGCCACTAGGAGGGTCAGGCAGGACTTGCCCTTGGTGAAGCCATGCTGGCTATCCTGAATCATCTCCATGGGCCTTATCATACCTCCTAGAAGGATCTGCCCCATGATCTTCTCAGGCACAGAGGTGAGGCTGAAAGGTTGGTAGCTCCCAGGGTCCTCCTTCCTACCCTTTTTAAAGGTGGGTTCAATGTTTCACTTCTAGTCACCTGGGACTTCACCTGACTTTTCAAATGTCATGGAGAGAGGCTTGGCAACTATATCAGCCAATTCTTTGCGACTCTGGGATGCACCTCCTGGGGTCCCTTTGACTTAACGCACAACCAGGTTCCTCAGGTGGTCATGAACCCGATCTTTGCTAACAGTGGGAAGCACTTTGCTGCTTGTGAGCTCGATGCCTCCTGTAGCTGGAGCAAAAAGGCTTCACCAGCAGGGTCCCCTTGATCAGGGGCCTGTCATAGACACTGACCAGGAGGTTTCCTTTAGTTGTTTGTACTTGAACAAACAGCACAAGTCGTGTCAAGACGATGCTGTAGACATCTAGCTGGCTGCCAACAGCAGTTAAGAAGTCCCTGTGAGCTGGAGAATGCAAACCTGCTTTCCACATCCAGGAAAGTCCAGCAGATGCCTCCAGCAATAAGGATGAGAAGCATATGCTCTAGAGCTGCGAGTCTATCATTCTTCATTAGTCATTTGCCAGACCACCCAGGACCTCCAGCAAATCCTGTAGGATTCAGGACCCTGAATGTTTTAATCAAGTACCTGAGGCACACACTGAGCACATGAGACAATCTCTGAATTCCTAGAGTGGAATAAACAATGTTCCTTTTTCATTGTTTTTTGTTTCTTGGTTTGTTTGTTTTTTTCCTTATAAATGCAACAATCTCTTTATGTTTTTGATTACTATGTGATTTTGCAGAGGTATTTTTATATAGCTGTTTCTGGTGCCATTAAGATCTCTTTCCTAGGTGGTTAGAGGCTGTCCCTGTGTATTATGTTATACTTGTCAACACTGAATTTCATTTATCATATTATCACCTCTCGTAACATGTCAAGAGATCCTTTTGGAACTCTGCAGCTTATTTTTCCTTTCACTGTCTTGAATAATTCTACATTATTGTCACCACATTATTTTCTACATTTCCCACTAACTTTTAGGGATGCACTCAGCAGCACAGCTCCTCCTGGGTCATTGTAAACCTGACTGTTTATTGCCTTCTTGCTGTTAAAAAAATTATAAAAACAAAACATGACTCCTTATCCCAGCAAAGCTCAATTCCTGTACAGATCTTAAGTTACTGACCTATGAAAAGCCTGTGGAAATCCACATATGCTGTAAACTAAACCATGAACTACATGTGTGTAGACAATGTCCAAGTACATAGAAAACCTTCTTCCTTTCTCATCCTATGCCTATTACAGCTAACACCAACACTGCCATTCTTCTCAGTTTACCTCACACAGATGTCAGCCTTACTTGCTCCACTGTTCCCTAAATCCATACAAAACCCCCTGAGAAGTACACATCACATTTATGTAATTTCCTGAGCTTTGATATCAAGACTACTTTCAGATGCAGGCACCATGCTCTGGTTCAGAGCTGGTAATTTTACTGCAGAGTTCTGGGTAACTACCATCTGATCCTGGTGCTCTGCTACTATTAAATTCATTGCCAAGTACATCTTTTAAATTTTCTGCTTTAACCCTGCCTTGTTTTGCCACAAATCTGGCAGGCTTCTTGCTCCAGATGGGTTAAATGACCATAACATTTTTCTACCTCTCTCTCACAATCTTTCTAACTTAATTTTTAACAATTTTACATCATTTTACATTGAATTTGTTACCTTTACCAGCAGAGAAACTTTTAAATTTGTTTTAAATTTAAATTACTGTCATCTCTAATCCAATAATATCAGTACAGTTTTACTCTGCCTGTACACTACCCACACTACCAATTAGGTTTCATATAACTGGGCTTAAATCCCTCCAAACCTACCCAATCTACACAATTCACACTAAAAATAAACACATTTTAAAAATATTTGAAGTTTGCTTTACTTCATCGCGTTTTGCAGCCTGTTGCATTTTGTCTTCCACCAATGATCTAATTTTGTCTTCCACCAATAGCAAAATTCCCATGTGTGTTTTGAGAAACAGAAAAGCCAACTGAATAATCCAGAGCTTTGTGGAATTTGATGTTGAGTTAATAATTGAAAAACCACTCTTTTACATGTAGAACTGAGGTGTTGTACTCTCCTCAGCCTTACTATTCATGGAAGTCTGAAGAAATTTTAATTCCATGGGGCTACCCCTCCAGACAACACACATTTTCAATGTTAAAGAACTGCTTGGAGATAGAGTGAAGAACAAGAAGCATTTACAGAAATTATATAGTAAATCTTTGTCAACAAACACTACACTTCAGAGTATTAGTGTTGATTCCTCTACCAGTTATAAACAAGAAATTAAGCCATGCCCGTATCACTCATAAATAAGCTGTAACATTGTCCATACAGTTGGTATCCTTTTAAAAAAGAGATATAACACAGAGTAAGCCAGTTCCTCTGATTTAATTTAAAAAATAAACAGTTTATGTCCAGCATCAATCCCATTGCCAAAGCTTAGGACGGAACTTCGACAGCAGCATCAGTCTGAGCTACATTCACCCCCCGTGACAAATACAATAAATATGACAGTGGGAACATGCCTGTTAAAAAGAACCACATCTTAAAAAAAGCTATGGCAGTCATTCCAACGGCAGTGTATCTGCTCCTTTATTTCCAATAACAGCTACTGACCTGGCTTGGGACCACTCATTTGCACTCCTTGTAAAGTCAGGCGGGTCTGTGAAATGCAATATTTATATCAACCTAATACAGTTAATATCTTAATACTAGCTCCCAAGTATAAATTAAAAAGTATCTTTTAACTATAAACTTTCAGAAGAAATAAACTGGTGAACATTTGAATGCAGAGCCAAGTGTCTCCTATACTTGGTGTGACTACTAGAAACAGCAGCTAATGCGTGGAACAGTTGCAGTGACAGAAAAGGTTCATTTTTTTTCCCTTTGCCTCTCTTCAGGAGAGCATTACCTGAATTCAAAAGCTGTTCATCCAAAAATGCAGATGCCTATAAACTGAGTTAAAAATCTACATTTCCTCCCACTTCCTCCATTTCTATTGCCAACCTTCAGTTGTTCATTAACTAGCCAGGTGTTGTTTTCTAGCTTTATGACTTTCAAAGTTGCTGCTAAATTTTTCTCTCTTCTACTTAAATTTCTTTCCACAGAAACTTTTCCAAGAAGGAGAAAGGATGGCAGAAGGGCAGCAAAGGAATAAATGCATATAAACCTCTCAAATTCTTGAACTGTATAAGGAATAAACATTTGATCTATCCCCAACACCTACAACATCCACCTGCTTTAAAAAAAGCAACTGCAAGATTTTCTGATGAAATTGGTATTTTCAGGTTTGCACTCTCTCTTTCAATGGATATAGTATTTCCTATGGTTATGACCTGCACTAAAGACAACGGGAAAGTTGTTATTTCCTTAGGAGTGTCAGTTCCCCATACCCTCTGTGACTCAGGACAGGGGAGGATACCCAGAGCTTCCCCAGCCAGACACACAGCAGAGCAACTAAGACTTGACCTTTTCCTGGCAGTAGGAGCTTCATGAACTTTTCTCTGCACCTGGGCTGCTGCCAAGTGGCCACACACGTTATTTATGCTCTAGTTTTCCCACAGTAAGTTGCTTGCTTGGTTCAGCTCTGCTGACCCAAGGCGAACACAGGGAACGCTCCATCTGCAAAAACAGAACAAGAGGTCGGAGGAAGCTGAAATTTTATTTCTGAAGGTTACTTTGCTTGGGACTTCAAAGTCTAAGAGAGTTTTCATTTTGTACTGCAAATGTGGAAGAGTTTAGTGTAACATAGTAAGTTCTTCGAGCGCTGCCTGGTAATGTTACTCTAAATAGCCTGCAATCCGACTGGCCAGAGAGAAGAGTTATTCTTTTCAGGTGCACGCCTGTATAAAAAACCTCTGGAGCAGGCATCCACCCACAGGAAACTTCCCGTGCCCTGTCACATCAGGTACCCACACAGCTGCCCAGCTAACCTCGTCTGGCATGCCTTTGTGTTCTCTGCTAACTAACAACAGAATTACCTTTGTCCGAATTCTTGTATTTCAGGTCAGCTCTGTTTGACAACAGAATCCAGCTTTCCTAATCCTTTCTGTTTCGTGGGGATTGACTGTCACTGCTGGTTTTCAGTATTTGGGTCCATTTACCTTGTGGATTTAAATATCATGTAAGTGCCTTATATTGATATTCCTAGCATTGGCATTTCCTTTATTTCCTGGCATTTATACTGATTTTTTTTTTTTTTTAATGTAGTGCATGATAACATGAAAAAAATTGCAGAACCCTAATAAACAGATGTTACTGTATGGTAAGGGTGTATGGTTAAGCCCTGTCTTGCAAAGAACACACTGAATTACATTTCCCATGTGAGCAAATGAAATTGGCTTTTGCACAAATACTTCAGCCTAAACCAGAGTACACTGTGAAACATTATGCAGAGAGAAACACATTTCAGCAGAACTGGGTTAAAGTACTGCTCAATAATCTAATTTTTTGCCACATAGTTAGATTTGAAAAGCTTTTTCTGAGCAATGGATTTCAACAGTTTAAGAGGCACAAAGTTTATTATTATAGAGGATAAACTGTGTTATCTTAAGGTTTATCATTTGCCCTTGAATGTTTCATTATGTTGTTAATTTTATGTGGTATTGTGAAATAGACAGAATAATTCATAAAATTGTTTCTTCCTTAGAAAGAATTTGAAGAAATTAAATGTGATTTTGTAAGTTTTGTTCACAACAGCTTAAGGCTATTAATGAAGTCAATGCTGGTCTTAAAACTCTGAAAGAATATAGATGATTATTTCCCAACAGGATCAATTTGGAAAAAACCTCGCTGCTCACATTCAGAAAAAGCCAACACTTTCAAAGGGAACAGATTTTACTTGCAACGTTATTAAATCAAATTCTAGAGATACAATTTTCAGAAAATATGGAACAGAAAAGTGTCAAAACAGTAAGAAATGTTTTTTATAATTCTAGAAGCACATCAACAACTCAACCATATTACATATAGAAGGTGTAAAAATGCAACCACCTATTTGCAAATAGCCTCTCAATACTCATTTGTGCCTCTAGTCTTCAGGCAGTTTGTCACTTAAAATGATAAAGCTGTGCATCAATAAGGCCAAGACACTAATATGCTTGAATTCTTGAATTTATATGACTAACACTGCCCTGTAGTTTGCAGCTAAAAAAAAAAGCCTTACTTTTAACTCCTATGAAATATATAACATAGTAACTATGGAAATAGAATGTGTGTGTGTGTATATATATATATATATATACACACACACACAGAGAGATATATAAACTCTTTTCTGTTCAGCAAAAGCTACACCTGTGACAAGATATTAACATAGCATCTTGAAGCCCAGCCATAAACCAGAGCCCAGTGTATTAGGTGACATACGAACACAGTGCATAGTGTTTATCAACAAATTTGTATTTACTAAGCATGTTTCCAAACTGCTTTCTGGAAATTCACCACTACCCATAGCTAACTGAAATTTCGGCCTGTTGCAGTAAGGACTTGTTCAAGGAAGGAAAAAAATACAGGGGGATCACTTTCTACCCAGACTGACAAATTACAGTTTACTCATTAAACAAGCCCTTCTGGTTTTAAACATAGAAAAGTACTGGACAAGATAAAGTTTCATCCTGCTTTTTAATTTCAGGTTTGGCTTTTTCACTTATATAGCACAAATTTCATGCTACAAGAGCCTTACAAAAAAACCCCATCAAAACAAACAAACAAAACACTCATCCCAAATTCCCCAAATATGTCAGTGTAGTGCTCTGCATGTTTCAGCATGAAATGTTAAGAAGATTGGGTCTTTAACCAACTGTTTTCTGGCTTTAGCCATCACCAGTTCTGATAAATTCTTCTCTTTTCATTATGTACCTTCCCACCTGCCCAAGTCTTAAAATATTTTTCACAGAGATTTCCTAAAACATTAAAACATGACCAGATTTTATTCTAGCTCAAGGCATGAAAAGGAGGCATTGCTGAAAACTGAAGTCTACTTCTGATTACATGAGAAACAACTGCTGTTGGAAGGAGGCACAATGCCATGTGTGACCTGTGAACATGGATGCATTTAACTGCATTTAATGCAGCGACTGCAGCATTAACTTCAGCCTTTTACCTACTGTCATCGCATCTGAAATCATACGCAAAAGGTGAACAGCCAGAACTTGTTAACAGCCAGATGGAGAGCCTCTGAAGAAATCAAAATCTGCAGAAATCAATTTCCTTTAAAGTACTCTTTTCTGAAATAGTACAAAATTGCTGCCAAGACTGAGCAAATGCAGTGTCAGAGGAATTAGAACATAAATCCCATCCTGGTGAATAAACAGAGCAGCAATAAGGAATATATCAGGTATCAGTAAAACTGCAACGGTGTCAATATCATGTGCCAATAAACCACCCACACAAGTCAGCAGTCACTCTGCTCCTTAAAAAACTACCTGCAAGCACTGCTGAACCTCTTGGTCGCTGCCAAACGTTTACCCCTTCTGGTCAGGGTATCTACAACAGCCTCCTGCAGTATGATGCAACCCAAATTATACAACACTTAGTCTGCAGTGCCTGTGGCTGGAGAGAGCAAATATGCAGCCTCAAGAATGAGCAGAATGGATAAATGTTTTCATCATGGATAAGAACACAGCTCACTGCAGACATCAGGATATGTGGGAAGGGTGAGCTTGTACAATCTCTGGCCAGAGCAAGTTATGAACCATTTTTTTGCTCTTTACATATAGATGTGTGGACATATTTTATCTATTTATCTATCTATCTACACACACAGACACATGCTGGTGGTTTGCTGAAGAAAATTTTAGTCAAGCAAGAAGTTTCACCAACATATTTCTCCCCAGGCAAATTTACATCCAGTCCTATTCCTGCTTTACTGATATTAGTTGGTATCAATTAGTTCCTTCTCAGACTGGGTGCTGCCCTGTACACTGAGGATGCACAATCATTCACAACACACACAGTTCTCCAAAAAGCCCTATGGATTCAAACTTCTCACTGCAATGATTTCCTCACTGCTATCTGCATACTCTGCAGTTCACTACATTTCAGAGTAATTCATTAAGCTGTTCTGCAAGAAAAGGCAGGGAAGAGAAGGCAACTGGATGCAAAGAGACAAAATCAAGAGCACTGGCTGCAGCAAAAGAAACAGTTTTATCTCAGGAATGCCAAGTCCCAAGTTTTTTGGAAAACAGTAAACTGCGCAGATAAAAAGTCACAGATATTAAAAGACAGTTACCTTTCTCAGTTATTGCTTCAACTGATAAAAGTAGCTCAATTTTCAGACTGATTAGTGGCATCAATTCAGTGACATAATGCTAAGATTCTGTATAAATGTTAAAATAAACACAATAATATGATAAATGTGGTAAAATAAAAATTCTGACAGCAATACTGCATCATCAGAAAGTGGTCATAACACTCAGTGGAGTGGGGATGTCGCATCTCATCCTGTCCCTTCAAGCCATCACTGGGAAAAAAAACCCAAAAGGCCACCAAAGGCCACCCAAACTATTCATGTCTTCTTCCAGTCATGTCTCATACAAAGAGAGTGCCTGCAAGATTTTACATTATTTTCTCCCTTCTGTTTCAGCTCTTCTGCCATGATCTCTGCACAGCAGCCATCATTCCCCAGCAAAATTCAGAGAGCAATGGACTGCCAATCCGAGGAAGAAGAAACCTGTGAAGAGCAGTGTGACTCTGAAAACTGCACTTGCAGCTCCAAGCATGCAGAATCCGACACAGGTTTCATCCCATTTAAATACTGCAATTGCTATGGAATGCTAGCAGTTCATATTTTGATTTTTGTCCGCCTTAAATAGTAGATGTCACCATGTCACTTTTCCTTTTGACATCCATTTTTCCCATTTCCCCTTATTTGCATATATTATCAGATCAAATCTACAAAAAAAATACTATCTCCGTAATTCAGATGTATATTTAAAAAGGTCTCTGAATTTTACTTGGACATCTAATGATTATTTGTCAATTACAATCAGAGATATGATTATAATATGCATTAATTGGGTTGGCACTGTTGAAGCTGTGGTATTACAAATTTCAACAGGCTAAACTGCTCCGACAGCTACCAAGGATTCCTGGCAGGCAACAGTTAAAACCCACGCTAGCCAGAGCAAAATTTTTCTCCTGAAAAGTCTCACCCATGAGCCTCTTTGCTGTGCTGGAACACGCTAGCACAGCTGTAGTGCTGACTTGTTGAACCACGCTGTATGTCAACACATACCTAAAGAGCATCTTATAACCCTCCTTCTGGGGAAGGATGCTTAAAAAACCACTAAAAAGAGTTAGGTTTCCTTCAGTGTAAGAGGTAAATTCTAAATACTTCTTATTTAAGGACGCTTGATGTTCTAGAGCTGTTGACCGCACAAATGAAATCTACAGCACAAACACCTACATACTGTCTTCATACTCAATACGAACTGGCTTACCCCAACATTCTAGGTAACTTGGTCCTGAAAGTCTTCTAGCTGTAATGAGAAGAACTTTGTATTTGAATTAGTAGCTTTGAATTAGAAACAAGTAGGCTTGTTTTTTATCTGTAAATTGCCCACATGAACACTCAGAATGGCCGGAAATGACCATTGTTTCTTTCACGACCTGGCCAGCCAAAATGTCTGCTTTTGGACAGCAACTAGTCTTCACCAAAAGGGTGGTCAGGCATTGGAACAGGCTGCCCAGGGAAGCAATTAAATCACCATCCCTAGAAGTGTTCAAAAGATGTGTATATGTGGCACTTGAGAACATGTTTTAATGACAAATGCAGGGTGTGGGGTTGGTTAAGGGTTGGATTCAACAATCCTCCAGATCTTTTCCAACCTTAATGATTCTGTAATTCAAGGCCTGTGGTCTGACAGCTTTCTAGTCCATGTGCCTACACACTGTTTTGGCATGACACTTTCTACCAAGTTGCACATAAAAACACCAATTTCAACTTTTCTCTCACAGGCTCACCAGTAACTCTCAAAATACTGCAGAACTGGGTTCCTAGAGTTTCGCACTACTTCGATAAAGAGCACTATACATACGTTGGCCACCAGATCGTCATTCAGGAGTCCATAGAACACTTTGGAGCTGTGGTATGGCCAGGGGTAAGTACATGATACGGCAGAAAGCTGACAGGCCACAAGAGTAAACCATGACAGCAGCACACAAACATTAAGGAAGCTTTCTTAGATGGTGCTTCCGACAATGGAGGTTTCCCTACACAGGACAAAGACCTTCAGCAGAAAGCTCTGCCATAAGGTAATTTGCCAGTTCACACTGAAAGGACTATGGCATTTAAGCATTTGTAAACTGGATGCAGGAGTTGAAAAACAATTCAGAAAGGGAACTCAGGAAGAAGCATTCAGCTTCCTCTATGTTTCCAATCAGTCACTGCTAGGAAGTAAACAATCAGCAGTACAGAAAGGAGGCTGAAAAAGAAAATTGTGAGAGATTAAATAAAGGAGGTAATAACAATTAAACATGCTTCCTTTAAAGAACAGGCTTGAACAGCTCCATTGCAGTATGGAAAACCATACTTCCAAAGGGTTCCTCAATCCCTGCTTCCCCTGCTCTTAAAAACAGAATTGCATGTGGACTGAGAAAACTGCCTTTGAAGGAAGAGAGGGTCAACTGATAAAGACATGAAAATTAGGATTTCAAAAGTTTTCAGATCCACATTTATTTAAAAAGCTCACAAAAAAATTGCAGACAATTTCAAAACAATAGAAAGAAAGCTTATGTGTGGGTGAAACAGTATCTTATTTTGACACATCAGATCATCAATTCGCACATTAACCAGGTGTCAGAATGCAGATGGTACAACTATCCAAGAAAATGGAGAGGTTGCACAAATTGGACTGGTGATTTATTAGCTGTCAGCTTTCCCAGAGCAGGTAGACAGTGTTGCACTATGAAAAGCACAAGAGTTAAAATAGTAACACAACTCTAAAGAAGGGAAGCAAAAGGGGGAAGACAGTTTCTTTGGCATCAGTTTATGTTGTTTATAAACAGCCCCTTTATAGTCTATTGATAAGATCTTCACAAAGGCCTGATAAACAATGTTTCCATACACTGCTGTTTCCTTTTTAAAGTTTATACGATTATCAAATGTCTAGTTTGTTAATAAATTTTTAATATTTCCTTTGCTAAAAAAAAAAAACAAAAAAACAAAAAAAAGGTTTACCAAAAATATCTGCTGGAGCCTAAATTTACTTAATGATAGTGATAATAAAGCATAACATTTATGATCATGAACCAGAACATTACTTTTTACATATTGTTAAACCGCTTGTTTGGTGTTCGGACTATGGTTCACATTTTTCCACTGCCCATCTTGAGCTGTCAGAGGACTCACACAGAAATGTATAGCAAATCCATATCCCATTAAAGTAAATTAAAAATAAACTGCTTTAATTTTTTTATATAAAAACCCAGGACATCGCAATTCTTTCCATATTACATTTTTATGTTACACTCTTCAGTGTTTTTCATTGTACTAAAAAAACCAACACCTTTGCATAAAAACATCTAATGAATTTTCGTGCAACTTAGCTGCTACCCTCTTATGGATATGTGTTAACTGTTTTAGGCACTGGCTTTATCTCAATATCTGGAATCAAATCAAGAACAATTCAACCTCAAAGACAAAAAAGTTTTGGAAATTGGTGCTGGAACAGGCTTGCTTTCCATTGTGGCCTGTATCTTAGGTTGGTAAATTTGTATTTTCTTTTAGATTTTCTGTGAAAGATGATCTAGTCCTGCCATTGTCACTGTAAGGAAATGGAACAACAATTGAAGTAAACCTTGTCACTTTGTTTTGTTTTGTCTTTTTTTAAATGAAAATTATTGTAAAAAACTATTTTCTTAACTACCCTAGTTACTGGTGAGGGGGAGGCTGGAGAAGTTATTTAGATATAGTTTTATATATGGTCAACTACCTGTCTATGAATTCTGCCATGTCTAAAGTGAAAGGATGAGAGGTAGTGGCCTCTAAGTTAGATATCTATTTTTTTTTTACTGTAAGACTGACTTAGGCATTGGAATAAGTTGCCCATGGAGGTGGTGTAGTCACCATCTCTGAAGTTTTCAAGAGGCATCTGGATGTGGGACTTGGGGAAATGATTTAAGGGTGATTATGGTGGAGCTGGGTTCCCAATTGGACCAGACGATCTTGAAGGTCTCTTCCAACCTTGATGATTCTGTAAATTTAAACAAATTCATGTTTTCCTTAGGAGCTCATGTAACAGCTACTGATTTGCCTGAAGTTCTTGAAAATCTCTCATATAATATTTCAAGAAATACGCAAAACATGAATATGAACAAACCTGAAGTGAGAAAACTGGTATGGGGAGAAGGCCTCAATGAAGACTTTCCTCTATCAACTTACCATTATGATTTCATACTGGCAACTGATGTTGTGTACCATCATGCAGCTCTGGATCCCCTGCTAGCAACAATGGTGTATTTTTGTAAGCCAGGAACAGTGTTACTATGGGCCAATAAATTCAGATTCAGTACAGACTATGAATTTTTGGAAAAACTTTCCAATATATTTAATACAACTATTCTAGCAGAATTTCCAGAATCAAATGTGAAGCTGCTTAAAGCCACAGTAAGAGAAAATTAAAGAGAAAACTATCACTACTCTTGATTTAGTGGCAGCACCTCACAGTTTGGAATGCTTTGCAGGATTATGTTGCACTTTACGTGTCTTTACATTTGTAAAGTCACAGTTGTATCTAAGTTTTGCATTGCAAGTATCGAAAAAACTAGCAAGGCAAAAGATTCAGCAATTTGTCTCTGGTTGATACATGTGACCTGTTCAAACAGACCAATTTCCCTTCACTGAAGGAACAATCTTCATAGCAGTAGTCAGTAACAAGGCTTTAACAAAAAGCATTGATCTGGGCTGCACTGAACTTCTGTTGTTTGTAAGGTGTTTTCTTTCAGCAAGTTTTGTTTATGTACTAATCCAGAAACCAATACAATTTTTAGCTTCAGTATTTTTATTAATTATAAAAATCTTTTAAAGTATCATCAGAGTGCACATAGTGTTTTTTTTGATCTTCAACTTTGCACATTTATTCTGCTGTGGTTTATATTTTTAACATTAATAAACATATGTATAGCTTTACAATATCTGATCAAGATGTAACTGTCTGGCACTTTTATACAAGTAACAGTCTGTCCTGATACTCAGCTTCACACAGATTTTTGAGTTTGTCTGAAATCACTCCAAAATGAAGATTTACAAGAGCACCTATGCATTAGCAATTCAAAGTTAAACACTGTAACATTTTGAGAGGTTGAATTTTTCTTAAAAAAAAATTACATGTAAACTCTTGCAAACAATACACGTTTTTCATTATTTTTGTCTAATAAGATTTTAGCTACTCTTGAAGTAGCTTTAAGGCCTTCATATAACTAAAATTAAGATCAAACATGTTAAAATTCAGTTTACCGTAAAAAATACAGAACTTTTACAGGTTTGCAGTTAAAAGGAACAGTTCAGAACCTAACATGCATGCAGTAAGTCTTTCCAACCTGATTCCAAATCCTTGGTGTTGGCAGTTCTGGCACATCCATTGCCAGCAATGGAATGCACAATAAGGAAACTCCCTAATGACAGGAGTTCAATTAGCAGGTATTAACTGTACCCAGGTGCCTTTACTGATAAATACACACAATTTAATAATCAGCATTCAGTAATGAAAACATGCGTTTGAATAAAAAGTCAAACTTATCTTTTCCTATCCTGCCCCATATAAAATCATTTTAATTTTACAACTGTTGATTTTCTAGAATACACAATAGTCAGGTGGATACATGACAGGAAGCCAATTCTCAGTGAAAGTTGCGCAATGAGTCCATCCAAGCAACTTCATTAGCTGAAGAAAAAAATCAGACATTAAAAAAAATGAGCCATTCTATCTAAGATCTAAATCTAAACAAACACTGCACAGATACCAACATCTTACTAAAAATGTCTATTATCAGAAAGATAACAGATCGGAGAACTAGTGATCTTTGAATTCCTTAGTCCTGAAATGGGGGAAACCTCTGCCCCACCCTTCCTCCTACTATACCATCCACAGTCTTTTAACTCAATGCACAAAAATCTTGTCCTAGGAATCACAGTATTTTCCATTAATTCTCCACCTATATTCTACTAACAGTAATTATGATTAATAATAGTAAAAAATAATAGTGGTTAAACAGCGACACAACAGGATTTTAAATATGCAGATATCTTTGGCTAAGCTGTCTACCTCCTTTATGCCCCAAAAGAAGTTCTAGAAAGGAAATCTGCTAAAAATGACAGTTACTCACAAAAAAGTCAATTCCAGAAAAAGAAAGAAGAGATCACTATCAAAAATGGAGGCCAAGCTACAAAAGCCTGGATAAAGATAAAATGTAACATTGAGTGGTTTCTAAAATGTAAAAAGTATCAAAAATTCCAAAAGACTTATATCTTACTCTTAAGTTTACTCATCATGAACACAGCCCACTACTTGATCAAATACTGCTTACCTGAATGCAGTTTTTCAAGTTGTCCTTTGTTGGCTTTTCTTCTGCAAGTTTTGTGGCAAACTTGAGACCTCTCCCATACATTTTATTTACCAATGCATGCTTATAGGCAAAAGTCAAAACCTACAATGCAAATAAAAAAACCCAAAACAAATTAGTTATGTCTTACAAAGTTTGGCAAGTAATAGCAAATTCTCTTCAGGTAGAAGAAGTGATTCAAAATAAAACATTTACAGAAGACAGCTTTTTCTTTGCAGTAAAACAGATGATTCATAGTAGTAGTTATAAACATGAACTTCCTAGAGACTATTTCTGACTTCACAAACATATTTGACTTCAGAACATCTTATGTAAATACAGATGTCACTATTCTAATTTTTCATTTATCACATTTCTAGCTTCTTTAGATTTTCATTCTCTAGAGGCAACCGTATGGTATATTAAAAAAAAAACAAAAAAAAGAACCAGGCAGGTATACCTTCAACCCACAGAAGCAAAGACCCAACTGAGAATTTTGATTCCTAGGTAGTCACAAACTTACTGCAGAAATAAGTATGAATGTACATAGTGAATGATATATATACAGACACAGACAGAGAAATGCACATAATTATAAAAAAGCAATGAAGACAGGTAAGCATGAAGACAAGCCTTGGTTTTAGGTCAGCTCCTCACTACTGGCAGTTTATTAAGAAGAGATTATAAAAAAAGCTTTCTCTTCATAACACTAACTAAAGAACCAGCTTATAGTCCTTATCAATGCAGTAACTCACATAGGCAAACAAAGGTGTCTCCTTGAGAGCTAATGTGAAATAAATCAGGTTCTTAACACCCAAGCACTGATGGCATTCAGGGTGTTGCAAGATAGTTCATACCATTCCACCAGTTACAGCGCTAAAAATCAGAGCAATCAAGACACTGTTATCATTTATTCCCTTTGGAACACTTATAGTAAATAGGTATTTTTTATTTTTTAATGAAAAGTGACATAGCAGTAAAGTTGGTAAATATGGTGGTGTGTCTGTTGTTGGTAGTGTTTACGAAATCTTGTATTAGAGTTTGCCATTCATTATAACATTTTTCCTTCCCTTTGACTCCACAATGTAAGTAAAATTTTCCCACTTAAACTATCCCGTTAAGAAAAGCTAACAAACCCCTTTACAGGATGTTTGGAAATATGCTTTGCATTACAGCAAAAAAAAAAAAAAAAAAAAAATTAAATATATCTCAAGAATAAAAACATTAAAGAACCAGAGACCTGAATCTTGCAAGGACTGAAGAACCTGTCTTAATTTTAGTAGCCTGAACACTTCCACTTAGTGTTAATCACATGCACAAGTCTTTGCAGGATCAACATTTAAAGGACAGGTAAAAAAGAAATAACAAGCTCAATTATCAAGCAAGTAAAAGGTGTAATTTTGAAGCTCCAAAATACTATGCCAAGTATTCAGTGTTCCTCTTCTATCTTCAGGTACTTATTTTGCTGTGTTGAAGTATTCACTTAATCTGTTGTAGCTTAAAACACGCACATATATGCAACAATGAGCATACAGCACCATTCACATACACGATTTTCCAAATACTGCTATTGGAAAAACACTTTGCCATGTTGCATTCTCAATCCAATTATTCTGGATATTTTCCTAAAGCAAAACATTAGCAAACATTTCTGAATAACCTCTCAGTGGATCCATTAGCATTTAGTTGGCTAAACTAAATTCAAAAAAAAAAATTTCCTTTCTGTAAAAGATGACAGAACCACAAAACAAAAAACAAACAAACAAAAAGAAATCAAATGAAAAATGCATTGGAGCTCTCAGCAAATATAACATATCGGAGGCTAACCAGAAATAATGTCACTGCTCTATTAAGAAAGCTCTTACCTGACCCTCTAAGTTTTGAATGGTTATTGAACATCAGTGATAAAGGCAGGAGGAAAGCCACTTGACAGCATTTCTTTCGTAACAGGGCTTCCTAGAGTTTTTGTGGCAAGAAAACAAAGCATTTTACGAAACACCCTTGCTCTGGCCAAATAAAAGTTTGGGTATTTCTAAATGAGAAAAAGGTTCTCTGCTGGACCAAAAGGTTGAAAAGAATACTCCAAGAGCTCTTGATAAAAGACAATTTCTGTTGTAGTGCTTGGAAAAAAACCCCCCAATCAGCCGTATACAAGTTCAGTAAAATTACGAAAAATTCATTAGCACTTTAGAAGTTAAGAACAATCCATGAACTGCTTTAAAATCAGAACTGGTTTACAAACAAAAGATGTTAGATATTTTATAACTTGTACACATATTGGTCAAATTAAGCCTTATAATTATTGTAAACTTTATAAGACCACAAAAGTAAAGATTATGGTTCCTTGATGTGTGCAAACAAAATGTAAACTGGAATGCTATTAAGATATAAAAGAAAAAACAGCTCCACATGAATGTATTAAACCAGCAAAGAAACCAATTTGTAGTATCCAAAAGCAAATTTCTAGATGAAAGAATAGGAATTAAAGTATATTGATATTATTTCATAATTGCAATAAATACAATTAGGGCTAGTTTTTACATCACAAGTGATACGGCCCAGAGATTGTACAAAGAGCAATAAAAAGAGTAGTAAGAGAAGGCAATGCATTACTTCTAGGATACTGGGGAATGGGAAAAAAAAAAAAAAAAAAAAATCACTGTTAGATACTTTATTCCCCAGGCTAACTGCCTGAAATACTCCATGTGCTAGGAGTCAGACCCATGAAAGTGGCTGAATGTCCGTCTCCTAATTAGCTGCCTAACTTGCCATTGGCTATAAAGATGTTTCGGTGAATAAAATGCTGAAATGATTTCTCCCAAGACATTTGTAGGCCTTAAGTATTTAAAAACCTGAAAACATTTTTAGAAAAGTGTTTGAATCCAGCAATACTAAACTACCTAAAAAACCTGTTCTAGTGTCCTAATGTTGTTACCTATGAAAACAGATTTGTATAATCAATTACTTCATTATTTAAGCAGTTCATTATAATATATCTACATTTACAAATAGTTAAAATACTAGATTCAACAATATAATCTATGGATAACATACTCCAACTACTTGTTAAGAACACTGAAGTTATAATATTTACAATTCCCAGCAAACAAGCCTTTTCAGGTAATAAACTATGGTAATAAACTAAAAAAACTTAGTTTCTTAGTTTCTTAGTTTGTTGACTTCGCTCTGTTAACTGGCCTATTACAGATAATAGTATTATTCAGATAAAAAATTGACTCATATTTTCAAGAGAGGGAAGGCAGTTAAGGCAATCAAGTATCCAGCAGTAAGTTTTTGGCAGTGACTGAGTACAATCAGCTGGAAGAGACAGATGCATCTGATGGTACAGACAATACTAGAAAAAACAAAGCAGGTAAAGATGGTTAAAGGACAAGATGGAAAGGTCTGCACCTTTTACTTGTGTCATGGGTTCACTTGTTCTAAGAAACTGAACATGGAATTTTCCCCTTCCCCCTGCCCCACTGTGTGGGTGGGGAAGTTTGAATGAGCAGACTGGTTTTGCCTTGGGTATTTGACTCACACAAAAGAATTGGCCAGTAGACTGACATTCCAGGTTAATGGCCTGGGGAGGGGCTAGGAGATGTTTGGTTTTTTTTTCTTTTTCCTCTCTGTCCTGGAGAGGGGGAAGGAGACACGGTGGTTGCAGGGATGAGGAAAGGTGTGCGTTGGAAAAGCTGGGAGGCTGCTTTGTTCTCAGCCTGGCTACCTGCCTTGCTGGCACCCTGTTTTCTGCCCCCGCCCCGCCCAGGTGGCCCTGCTTGGACTTCATCGGAGAGGAACTATTTGGGAAGAGAGAGAGCCACCTTTGTTTTCCCTCCCCCAGCTCCTGTGTTTTTGGCAGCAGTTTTGGTGTACCTCAGCGAAGAAAGGGGAAGTCATATGGCCAGCAGCAGACAATGCGAGTCCCTTTTGGGAAGAACCCTTCTTTCTTCTTTTTCCCCTTCTCAGTGAGAGGGAGGGAAAGGCTCCATTTCGGCCCCCCCCAGCACAGCAGGGCCTCCACGTGGTGACCGCCAGAGCCCAACCCCGAGCCAACCCCGAGCACTGCAGGCCCTGCACCTCCAGCAATCCCACAGCACCCCCTGCTGACCAAGAGTGAGCACAGCAGGCTCTGCACTGCCAGAGATCCAACAGCACCCCCTGCTGACTGTGGTTAGAATTGCACCAAGAGCACAAACTGAACTGTTTACTTTTGATTGAAAGGGATTTTTGGGTATAGGGTTATTGTTCGGTTGAGGTTTTGTTTTGCGTTCTTTTGTTGTTCTGCCAATACGCATATATCCTTTAATAAAGGGCTGTTATTTTTCCTTTCTCCACACTTTCTCAATTGGAGCCTCTTAATTTCAGATTTACAATTGCTTAGAGGGAGGAGTTTTGGTCTTCCTTATAACTCATCCTCCTTAGCAAAACACTTCTGTCTCATTAAACTGAGACAACTTGTTTTTAAACTTATTTTTAAATGTGTCATTAACAGCTAATAAAGGTTGAGGGGCATTAAATTATACAGATTGGTCATTCCCATTAACAAACATACAACATCCTAGTACTCTCCTGTAGCAGCTTTGTTTAAAACTGAGGATTTTGGCCTACAAAATTTAAAGCTATGTTCTAGGTAAAAGAAAAACTACACAACTTATATTCCATTACTAAAGACCCTAAAGTGCTGTCATAAACATGTTAGCATAAGCAATCAAATGCTGCATAAAGCTGTCTCAACTGGAGTTTACTTGAAATGCTTTTGTGTACACAGGGGACATAAATATTTCCTTTCATGTTTCATTTAAAATGAATCTTAAGAGAAGAGTTGAAAGTGTGAACAGATGCACTTACTCTCAAAAGGAAATTTACTTCCCTACACATTTGCTACAATACAGGGAACAAGCACACTACTTCCATGAAAAACAGGCAATTCAAAGAAACTAACAAATGCCCTGTGGCCACACAGGTGCAACATCTGCAGAGGAGAAATGAAACAAGTGACAGTACTGGTTTACTAGAGGGTGAGCAGAAGCACACAGAAAAGTGATGACATTCACAATTAATCTCTTTGTTTTCAAAAATTTACTTAGCCTTTTAATTACTGACATCTGGATGAAATTTGATTGGTAGAAAGCTTAGAACTAAAAACACTTAAAGCAATGTTTCTATCTAAAGCTCTCTAAATATAATTAAATGATCAGTGCAGTATTCAAATGCCTTACTTCTATCCTTTCTCATCCAGCTGTTCCATATTTCAAGTGCCAATGACACACAGCCATGTCCACATACAGGAAGAGCTCCACATTTTTTTACTACACACTGCTTTACAATAAGTTGGCTGCCTCTTGAGGACTCTCATTTGAAGGACATTCACACAAAGTCTGTCCCCTCTCTGACTTGACTACTTCCCTCTACCCTTCCTCCTCTTTTATTTCTGTGCTGGTTTTGGCCGAGCTAGAGCTAATTTTCTTCACAGTACCTGGTTTTGGATTTGTGCTGGAAACAGGGCTGATAACACAGGGATGTTTTAGTCATTGCCGAGTAGCACTTGCACAGAGTCAAGGCCTCTCACCCCACCTCACCAGTGAGCAGGCTGGGGATGCACAAAGAGTTTGGAGGGAACACCATCAGGACAGTTGACCCCAACTGACGACAGGGATATCCCATACGGTATGGTGTCATGCTCAGCATATAAAGCTGGGAGAAGGAGAAATGGGGGAGATTTGGAGTGATGGCATTTGATTTCCAAAGTCATGGTTACCTATGAGGGAGCCTGGCTTTCCTGGAGATGTCTGAACACCCATCTGCCCATGGGTAGTGGCAAATGAATTCCTTGTTTTGTTCGCTTGTGTGCATGGCTTTTGCTTTACCTGTTGAACTGTCGCTACCTCACCCTTAAAGTTCTTAGTTTTACTCTTCCAGTTCTCTCCCTCATTCCACAGCGGGAATGAGCAAGTAGCTCTGTTAATCAGTTTAGATTTCAATTTGAGTAGTAAAACCAAGAGTAAAAAGAAGAGAAACATACTACAGAAACAGGATGGAAGTAATTTCCATATGAAATGCTACAGAAATGTAAAACAGTTTTGTTGGCTTTTTAGTACCAATTTAACAATACAGAAGCATAAATTTTCAGAGCAAAACCTGAATGTGCAGTTAGACAAATCCATGGTTAAGCCAGTCAAAGAGAAACGTTCAAGTTCCTAATCTGTAGAACTCAAACCAGTTACTTATTCCAGATCCAGAGGATTCAGCTCAACAATACAAGGAATCACTATGTGTCTTGGAAAAAAAAGCCATTAACTAACTCCCAACTGAATGTCTGTATTGGCATTTTTCCCCTGAAATTCCCATCAGCTTTAAAAAATAAAAATCAGAAGACAGAAGTAAGCCAGGAGTTACTATACTGGAACAAAGTACTGCATTTACAAACAGACAGCAAGAAAATTGTGTACCAAGGAATATGATTAAAGCACAAAATCTGCAACCATAGGATATTATCATCATGGCTAAGCTTCGCGAACGAAGATTTGGGGAATCACTTAATGATTAGAAGAGGTATGTTGAAAAGATGTATGGGTACAAGGACGTATACACTAAAGTGAAAGTACAACAAGTAGAACTCCTTGTTCAGGCCTCCACCTAAAGCACAAGTTCTTACGCAAAGTTTATTTACTATCAAGGAAGTTAAATGTTTCGGGGTGTTTCTTTTTTTTCCCCCAAAGTTTTTCTAACTACTTTAAGTGCTTTCATAATTTTAATCAATTATAAACAAATACATTGGTCACTTCATCTTCCACTAAAACAGTCACACGTGACAGTTAAGTACAGGAACTAATCAATATCAATAGCTCAACAGCTAAAATACAAAGTCATAACCTCTATAAATCAAAAGCTACATAACTAGTCACCTACAATGATTTTTTTTTCCTTCTGGAATAACTGTCTCGAATGAAGCAGACAAAAATTCAAGTCTCAGGATCAGAAACCCTGAAGTATCAAGGAAGTCTGTGCTAATAAAAACCTAAGTGTAATTATTTCCAAGGGTTTATTCCTTTACCTCTACAGATACTACTGACAGCAAAACACAAAACTTCTCTTGTCCATAGTGTGGAAGAGGTTACAGCATGCAGGACTGAACAGAGTGGGGATGCTGCACACTTCAGTGTGCACAGCTACAACAGCGCAGAGGTTAATCAAAAATATTCCCTGGAAAGTACAGAAAGAAGCAATTCAATAAAGCAAATACCTTTTTCATGTAAATCTGGTACTGTCCTATACCCTTCCCTTAACCTCTACCTTCACATGCACAGAGATGGGCTTACCATGGATTTGACAGGCTTGGCAAAATCTCTGTGGAAAAAGGTCATTTAGGAAACACAACATATGGGGACAGTATGAAAAAGCAGAAGGGAGGAATGTACGAGTCTATGCACACAAAGGCCGTGCATAATTCCAGGAGAAACTATCAGAAAACCCAACATGCAAAAGAAAAAAAACCCTGTTCTGGTCTCTTACCTTGCTGTCAAAAAGATCAGTCCACTTTGTTGTTTCCCAGAATGTCTCTGTCAAAGCTTCTGAGCAGCTCTCATGATCCTCATCTTTGCCTTCTGTATCACTGGAAGCGGCCCCTTCTTTGGCCTGCAGATGAAGCAGCTGGTCAGCCAGTGCACTTCCTTTTCGACAAAGTGCATCCACTAAAGTACTCTTCTGTTTTTCCATTTCACTAGAAAAAGAAAACAGTATGAAAAAATATTTAGAATTTTTGCAGATACCTCATTAAGAACAGAATCGGTGCTGACTGAGTTTACAGTAGTTAGTATATGCAAAATGAAAATAAGCACAAAGATAATTTTTAAAGCAAGGTTAGTTACAATAAACTTAAAATAATTGTAAAAAATTACCTTAAGACACTATGCACTAAAGAAACTCAACCATTCTTCTAAGTCTGAAATGCCTTTGATGCCTTACGGCAAGGGCAACTCAGACTCCTAAAAGTAAGCCAGCATTTAGATATACAGCCTTATAGCTCCTGGCATTATAAACAGAGAGAGTTGAATCCACCACTAACACAAGCAGATACAATTCTGCTGACTTCAAAGGAATCGCATCCATTTAAAGCACCATTGAATCTGGTGTTCAATTTCAGATGTTAGATTCAACCACATGACCTAAGGGGTCAACTTACCAAGAAATGTTTAGAATGAAGTTTATTATGTCATGGCTTTGCTTTTACAACAGCAATTCTAAAATTACACACAAATCTGAATCAGGATAGCCAGAACAGAGGGACTAGCTTTACAACTGATATCTATAAAATATGCTATTTTATAGATAATCAACAAATGTGCATCTCCCATATCAAGGGCCTAATCTTCAAATCTGCTGCTCTGTTCGTGACTAAAACAGCACCATACTACATCCAGCAAAATCCACTACTTATTCTCCAGACTAGGATGTCACCTTCAAAACACTGTCTTCCTAGGGATATATATACACACTGGTAATTCAGAGGAACAATCTAAAACTAAAGAAAAACAATGAGTCTCAAAAATACTCTGAAGCAGAAGTATGGTCATCATGCTTATCACAAATGAAATCTTTTGCAAGCAGTTAGTTCTTTGGCTGATGTCAATTTTGTCTTCAAATACAGATCTGAATGGTTGCAAAATATAAAGAAAAGGCATGTAGCATTCAAAACAAACACTTCTACTAATATTCTGCTGGTCCCCCAGATCTTAGATTGAGCATGATACAAAAACTTAATAATCTATTTTTCTGATACATTTAAATCCTAAAAGCACCCTCATTTATTTTATTGAATAAATGAAAAATTGCAGGTTTCAGTGTTCCTGCATTCTGAAGATATAATAAGAAAACACAGTAACTATATTTCAAATTTGAAATTAGCTGTGTCCCAAAAAATACCACTAGTTATCAAAGTTACAGTAATTCAATTTCTTATATCCAGAGACAAAGTACATAGATTACAAAAATAGGATGCAAGAAAATTATTTACTGGTTAGGTACTTTTTTATAGTAGTTGCATCAGGCCTGGGATCAGTCTTCATGGCAAAATATACTGCTAATGCTGTCTGATCAATATGAGAGATTACAGTATTTGCAGCTGCAACAATTTCATCTAGTCTTTTCATTCGTTCCTAAAAGAAGAATAAAAAAAAATGTTCAGCTCTATGAAATCACACTGCTTTGCTGGATAACACACTACACTAGGGTAACTGCAAAGTTATGCAGAATTAACACTAGATAATTAAACCTGTAATTTTCTCCCCTTTCTCCAAATTTTGCTGAAAAAAATCTGGAAAATTCGCAAGATTTCCTACATACGTAGTCTATTTCTGAAAACAAATGGTGAAAAATACGAGGTTGGTACACAGAAAATGCAGAGTTTATAGAAAAAAAAAATCACCTTTCAGTACAAATCAATACTCTTAAATAATGGTAGTGGTTATTCAATTCAGAAATAAATATAATATCAGAACCAAATGAAAAGAAAAATATTCAAGCCAGTGGCATATACACAAAGGTCTTTATCTTCAACATAAAAAACTCATAGGCAAACTCTTCTGTTCACAGTTCTCATTTTTGAGGACAGATTCTGGATTTAGCTGTGTCATTTCAGGGGATTACTGTCCTCAGTTGTCTAAGTAATTCTGCTAGAAGAAATTACCAATACAGTAGAGGAACAGATTGGGACGTGTGTTTTTCTCAATAACCACCATTCAGAACAATATTGTTGTAGACTAAACCAGTAAGGAAACTTACAATTTGTTTAACCAAATGAGGAGTAACCGATAAGCGAACAATACAATTAAGCATACTTTCATTCTGCTATGGGATTAAGTAAACCACCACCAGTTAAGGGGGGCAGTTGTCACTCTAATTAGGAATTTCTGCTTTATATTACTGAGTACAGTCACTTCAACATATATGAAGAAAGACTCAGTTTTCAGGCTCCATGAATGTACTGAGACATCAAGTTTACAAAGTGTTAAATAACCTTTTCAGAATCCAGCTGATGAAGTCTTGCAACATATAATGGAAGATGATTAGGAAATGCTTCTTTCAACTCGTTATACATGTCAGTAGTATCCAGCCTAGAAGATAGGAGGATACATCATGAAAGTACAGATTCTAAATATTTTTTGAATTTCAAGCTGCTTAAAGCTTGTGTAGCAACAACAGCAGACATACTTAGTCATCCACTGTATTTTTAGATCTCTTAAAGCTTCAGCAAATTCTTCTTTTACATCTTTTTCTTTTTCCTGTTCTTTTTCTTTTTCTTTGCTGCCATTTTTACTCTTTGATGGTGACGGTATCAGATGATAGTGAACAGTAAGGACATCCTGGAGATGGGAAAAGAGACACATATTGAAAGGAGTACAGCACACTTTTTTCTGAGGCAATATAAAAGCTAAATCATAGCCAGCAACTATTCTGAGCTACACATACAATGAGTAAGAATTCTGAGAGCAAAGGTATTAGACATTAAGAATTCAGGAACTGCTTTAACTTTTCATTCTAAGCAATGCAAGGATGTAAATATTAATACAGCACACTAGGTGTAAGAAAAGAAAGCCTAAAATTTATAAAGTTTGACATTTTTATATTCATAAAATTTTATAAAGTATTAGTCAGGGAGTAAGAAACATGGAAAGTCTTTCTGTTTGTTTATAAAAATGCAAATCAACTTGGATAAAGGCAAAGGAAAAGAAGATAAAGATCCTATCCTACAAATCCAGAAACAAGCAAATTAATAAAGATGATCAAATTCTAAAAAATATCACAGTAGGATAAACATGAAACATGTCACAGGATATACAAATTTATTCCACCCAAGATGCTATTTCTTCCATGTGCCTACTGAATTAGCTGATGTATCCACAGTCAACTGTTTTCCAGTTTGCTGCTACAGACTCTCCAGTTTCACCTGTATCTGTGCTCAAATTAAGCATCACAACAGCAAGTTTTAAACCCTATATGCTGTTACACAAATATCACTATAGTTTGAGTTCATGCTATACTAGTCAACAATTACCATAAGAAAATCACCTACAGCTAACTCATCTTTGACCATGCTCTGAAATCCATTTCCCAAGGCAACTTACATATAAGTTTGCAAATAAGCTAGCACTAGATTTCGGTCACTCATTCTAAAATATTACAATTGCTGGGGGAGCCTGTTTTGTTCCTTTGGCCTTTATGTTGCAATCTTTAAAAAAGCTTTTCCCTAAACAGTGAGGGCACATGTCCTGTTACGTTACATACAGGATCTTTCAGAGAAGATCATTAAAGTTTAAATCCTCTAGATATCATTACTCTGTTGCAACATTATGCAAAATCTTGAGTTGCACGCTCAACCACTGTGGCAATTTAATTATTCTTACCAATTGTTCCAAAATACATTTGTGGGAATGCTTCCTGTAAACCAGGTCAGTGTGGTGGAATAAAATGGAACTTTGTGCACAAGATGGAGTTATTTAAGGTTAATTAAACAGCAGGTAAAAGGGTGACTATTAGAAACTGCTATGCCTAACCTGGCAATAGTGAACTTGAACACTACACTTCTGAAACATCCAAGGACGTTGACGCGGAAAAATTTTATTTGAACTGACAGTTCAAACAGACCAATAACTTGCTATGGGTTACTGAACACAGTGCTGGTAAGAGTGACATCAATATTCCCTTAAAACAGTTTTTCCAGCTACTTAATATGTAATCATAGAACAACAACATTGACATTTAAATACCGGATTTTTTTAAACTAGTTTAGATAACTAATCTACGTTAAAGGAATTCCTTCATAGGAATCACAGAAAGAGAAAAGTAATAATCTAATTACAGGGTAAGAATATAATAACAGGAATATAAAGAATAATTCCTTCACAGGAACTATCCTGCACACATGCATTTCAAGTATGAAGTGCATGACCAGTCAGTACAGCTAAATAGACTCAGCAAGACCTAGGCCAGAGCACGACAAAAGAAGTCATGGAAGTAAGAATGTGCAGGAAGGTATAGAGGTCAGAAACATGGTGGGGACTCACTAAGGTAATGAGAACAGTAGACACCAACAATGTAGCAATGTAGTCCATTAAAACAAAATACACATTTTAAGATACCTAACAAGTTAGTTAAGCACAAAAGTCTGAATGAGTTTACCATGTTTTCTAAAAGATGTCCTCTATTGAGACTAATGTTTTCTGAAAAAGGAAACCTACCATTCTAAGATATATTCTTTCAATAGTTCAGGATTTCCCTCTTGAAAGTCCTTTTTGATCTTATTGGCAACTATTTCACAGAATCACACGGGTTGGAAAGGACTTCGGAGATCAAGTCCAACCCTTGATCCACTATCACTGCAGCTACCAGACTATGGCACTAAGTGCCACATCCAGTCTCATCTTAAAAACCTCCAGGGATGGAGAATCCATCACCTCCCCTGGGCAGCCCGTTCCAATGCCTGAAGTATTTTTGGAGTTACGTATCCAAATGACCTCTGCATCGTCAAGCCCTCTCTACATGAGAAGGCTCTACTATATCACTCTGGTTTAAGTTTCAAATCAAGCATAACCGGATTAACAAAAATCCACTTATGTGAAAAACTTTCACTTAGAGAGAGTAATTCTACGTAGCTAAACCATCAACAGCAAAGCGTCATGTCCCCCATTCTCTCAGCAAGATACTTTTGGTCATGAGATTCTGCAAGCATTACAAGCTATGACCACTGAAAGGAAATCAACGAGCTTCAGACACAGGCACCCTCCTATCAAAAGAGCTTACAGAATAAGAAGGCACACTCTTCTACACGGACTTCAAACTTATTTCATGGGATAAATATGATAAGCACCTAAACTTTACTTAAGTAAACTATAACACGACCGTAAGATGGACTGAAAGTTTCTTTCTCTATTCTGTCTGCAAACACTAGGATCATTTATAAAACCTGGAAACCCCCTAGATATAAGAAGATCTCAGAATGGCACTGTCATTGCCATCAAAGGAACATTCATATTAGAAACTACGAAGAAGAAAGGCAGCTCTTCACAATTCAGCACTTCAACTTGTTTTCTTATTCAAACATCCCTCTGAACACAATTCCTAGAATAGTGTACTGGATTTGATTTCATATATACCTATAAAAAGATACAGAACTGTAGACAGAGAAAGACAGTAAGAGAGCACATTATTCATTGAAAATAATACTTTAAAGAATCTTTCAAATTAATGCAAAAGATGTTTTTTGTTTATCCTCTAAAAATTTGTGCAGTCTTAAAAACTTCAGAAGTAGACAGGACTACACAGTACAGTTTGGTCAGTGTACTCTGTGTAGTTTGATAAGCCTGAATTTACTTTTAACTAGAACTACAAAATGCATATGTAAACAAGAACAATGTGCTCAAAACAGTCACCTCTCAGAAGAGCTTAATGAACTGTTAATTTTGCTTAAAGATTTCAATTTTTAAAGATTCTTGTCTCAAGACTCAATATCTAGTACTTTATGTGGAAAACACACACATGAACTATTGTTTTCTGTATTTCAAAGCATTCACAGCAAAACTAACAACAGGCAAAAAGATCCTTCAAGGAACACATCCCAGGTCTCATTTTCCTTTTAATATGTATCTGCATATTAATGCACTTCTGTTTACACACAGTTGAATGCACATGCACAATTTGAATCTGCTTTAAGACACATACAATTTGTGCACTGTTGCTTATTTTTATGATAATACTCTAATTTAATGGAAAATTAAGATTCTTGAAGTCACCAGCCAGGCTTACACAAACTTTTATTAGACACATACTTCATCCTATTTTTGAAGGTCTCATGATTAAACAGGGATAGTGTCTTAAGGCTCAAAGGAAGTCACCCTTCTATGTTTGACTTCGCAACGATATTTATTAGTCTCCCACTAGTACTTATCAATATCTGCATAACGCGTTTCTTGCTTTAAATCAGAGGAAAGAATGGCAGAATAGGGAGAAAGATGTAGAAATTTTCTATCCCTTGACCAGTTGTTACATATTGCTGTTCAAAAGCTGCATTATGTGAAACAATAAAATTATTCTTACATTGACCAGATAAAGTCAGTGATTTGTTTTTCATTCTAACTATGTTCAGGACTAAACTTAGAGACAAGGGGAAAAAGTAATCAGATTGTAACTGCTTTACAATCAGTAATTGTAAAAACAAAGACACCTGCTTACTGTGTGGAGAGAACATCTTGACATTTTTGTCCAGTTATAAAAGAAATAACTATCTTTGGAAAACGAGGCTGCTATTTCCTGGCATAACCACAAACTGCTTTTATGCATCTTAGAGAAGATGTTGAAGTATGAGCTGGATGAGCAGTCAGGGAGATTGAAACCTGCTGAATGGCTGGGCCCAGAGAGTGGTGATCAGTGGCATGCAGCTGGAGGCCAGGAACTAGTAGTGTACCCCAGGGATCAGTACCGGATTGAATCCTGTTCAACATCTTCTTAGTGACCTGGATGATGGTGCAGGGGGTACCCCCGGCACATCTACTGATAACACCAAACTGGGAGAAGTGGCTGATAAACCAGAGGATCATGCTGCCATCCAGAGGGACCTTGACAGGCTGCAGAAATGGGCTTGCAGGAGACTCATGAACTTCAACAAGAAGAACTGGAATAGAATAAATCCAGGCACAGAACATGCTGGGGGGCAGCCAGTTGGAAAGCAGTTTGGCAAAAAAGGAGCTGGGTGTCCTGATGGACACCACGTTGAACATGAGCCAGCAGTGCCTTTGTGGTAAAGAGGGCTAATGGTATCCCAGGCTGCATTACACGTACTATCAGCAGGTTAAGGGTTGTGATCCTTCTCCTTTGCTCTGCAACAGTGAGGCCTCACTGGGGTACTATATCCAGTCCTGGGCTCCCCAGTAAAAGAGACGTGGATCTACTGGAGAAAGCCTAGTGAAGGTCCATGAAGATGTGAAAAAGGTGAGAAAGCTGTGATTGTTCAGCCTAAAGAAAGCATTTGGGGGGGTATGGAGCATTTGCAGATTGAACTCCTCTATCCGTGTAAATACCTACAGGGAGGGAGTAAAGAGAAATCCAGACTGTCCTCAGTGGTGCACAGTGACAAGACCAGAGGCAGTGGCCATGATCAGAAACAGAGGAGGTTGCCTCTGGATACCAGGAAACACTTTTGCACAGTGGGGGTGACTGTACACTGGGCATAGGTTGCCCAGAGAGGTTGTGCAGTCTCCACCCTTCAAGATACTCAAAAGCTGTCTGGGCACGATCTTGGGAAACCAGCTTTAGAAGACCCTATTCAAGCAGGGGGTTTAGACCAGATGACCTCCAGAGGTCACTTCCAGCCTCAGCTATTCTTTAATTCTGTGAAAACATAAGTACTTTCAAACAACCAGAGTTACTGCTCTGAATCTCTCACAGTATCATGCACATAGGTGCAAGCTAACAAGTTCCTTACCTCCTCAACTAAAAACCCCAAAACTCAGAAAGCCCCAAACAACCAACAGAATCCTTCTACAGACAAGTCATTGGTATCGAAACAAAAAAAAAACCACAAATAAAATAAAAATTACTCATGTAAATTAACACTCCTAATCTTACAAGAGGCCTGGACTTGTCTGTGGAAAATATGGAAAGTCTACACATACTTTTTTGACTGACCATGTCACAAAAAAATCCCCCAACATAAACAAGTTTTCTGTGCTGTAAAACATCTTACCCGCATGTAAACTTAGGACAGGGCAGGGTAAGTATTGAAACTTGTAAACTAGGAAGGCCTCAGAGTTGTATCCTCAGAAAAATGCATTAATTAATGGAGCTCTCACAGAACAATGCTGTGAAATGCATTGTGCTTTATTTATTTGCTGCTAGTACACTGGTGATCAATAGAAGTAACAAGAAGAGTGGTTTTTATTTTGACTTTGGGTGAGTAAAGTACTCAGTATATCTGAACACAAATCTCTGTTCTTAAAAAAAAACCCCTACAACATCTAACCTCTGATCTCTTTAATGTTTTGTTATACAAATTAAGTTATGAGTAGAGTTTAACTCCCTTGTTAGAGATTCACTTTGTGAAGATTTTATACCCTATTTATCAGGAAGCCATGCATTCACATGGGATTTTAAATCATCTTACTAAAAGTGATCTGCATGATTTTCAGACATGAAAATAAAATTCAGCAATGTGCACTAAAATCCTTCCTGTAAAGCTTAATCACATTCCCACATAGTTATTACACCAAGAACAGAGTAAGTTAGCAGGTTCAGTTATAAGTTCACTGTTAACAAAATAGCACAATGTGGCAACAGACTGTTATCCGTGGTTCTCGGGTCTTATTTCTAACAAGAAAAAACCCAGTAACTTTATAAAAGTAGTCTATCAAAGTATTTTTTGCATTTTTTTTAATAAACTGTTTCACGCTTTGACTTCTGGCAGATGCTGCTGTATTGAAAGTCACTCACCCCCTATCTAAAATATCTCATATGTACTCCAAAATTCATTCTGTAAATTCTACTACCTGCTACACAACTGTATAAACTCTAGCCTGTAACAAAATACATTCAATTTTAGTAGAAACATGAATTGAGAGACTTTTCCACCAAGTCCATCTCACCTAAGGGAAAAAACTGCTTCCTACAGTATGTTTTTATGACTGTAATGAAGCCAACTCTCAATTCAGTAGATTGGGTATACAGTTAGATATTCATTTATTCAATTCTACATCAAAGGGTTAGGTTCATATTCAATTCTCAATCTCCAGACAGAATAGGCAGAAACACTTGCCCCAGAAAATCTTGACCACAAACACTTAAGATTCCTGAGTACTTAATAACGAGAAAAAATACAGACCACTAATCACCACATGCATTTTACACCACTTACTGCAAAAGTATACACATGCTCACGTGCCTCTCAGCTACAGTAGTGTTTTGTCATTCTACCAGTAAACATACATAAGGTGCCGAAGTAAATAACTCAGGTCTAAGTAGGTAGATGAAGGAGACAAATTAAAAACCAAGACTGGCAGACAAATTCTTTAAGTCATATGCAAAAAGACTTAAGCATATCTTTTTCAAAAACTAACATTCAGTACCTTTTTAAATTTTCCTTGTCGTTTTGCTGCAGACTGCCCCTGGGAGTTAGAATAACATACTGTAAGAAAACATGCACACACCACACAGGATGGAGACACCTTCTCTGTACAATTATAGTTATACTTTCAACCTACAGATTGCCAACTTTTAGAGAGTCACATCTATGTTCAAACACGCTCTTAAAGCATGCTCTTTCATGTTTTCAGAATTAATATAACAATGCATGATTGTGTATACAGTCCATTCCTCCTGTAAGATAAGCAAGTGTTGTTAACCACTTAGCTTCAATTGATAAATTACAGAAACTGAGCCTCAGAATTTTAGTTTTTAGATTGTTGACTTTTTACTGGCATTGTTGTATTTCATAATAAATACACAGAAATTAGAGACATTTTCCCTTACCTTGCATCCACCCGCTGACTTAGAGACAACTTTGCTGCCTAGTTCTCCTTTTTTGTCTCCTGATACATACTGAGATTCATTAAAGGCGGCAGAAAGTATCTGATGCTATTTGATACCACCCTTTTTCCAGCGAAACGTGACCATAACAGTAATGCCTTAGACTATGACATGAGACACACTTCAGCTAGAATTTCCCTCCGTGTAAGCTTTCTCCATTACATGAAATTTGACAGGCAGTATCCATCTATCTCCTACTTTCTATCACAGAAACTACTGTACAAAGCCACTTAGTCTGTTTTTAAAATAAAATGGGCAAGAATCACAAACAATAGTTGAAGGAAGTGCAAAATTCTAGTGAGGAAACTATACTACACTACTGTAATGGATTTACCATGGATGTCATAAAAGCACACTTACAACCTTGCAGGAATCACAAAGAAATAATTAAACTAGATATTTTAGAGTTCCTAGTTACTGAGTTTTTCCTCACTGATATGTAAATTCTCCTGACAGACATTATCTCACCTGCAGTTACATGCAATTTGCCCTAAAAGTACTAGCTACAACCAAATCAGACTGAATGAATTAGACTTATGCCCACCTACTCAGAGAAACCTATTGTGTATTAAAACGAACTCTAATTTTATATGTTGTTCAGCCACATCTAGTGATATATGGACATAGATGAACTACCTTTTAAGTACTAACAATCACCAGGATTGACTAAAATTTAATCTCAGGTATGCCATCTGATTAAAATTGCTAGGGGATATCTTCTAAACACTGTAGCATCAGATATACAGAAAATAGTTGTGCTTACTACAATCACTGTTGCACTAGAAAGTCACAGAAGTTCAAAAACATTTTTTCACAGGATGTTGCATTATGAGCAAAAAGACCCTACAGTTGTTTTTCTAGCAACACACACGAAGATCTTATCTCTTGCTGTTGAAGCATACAGTCATACTAGTGCTTGACAACATCAGTGTGTAGCAGGTAAGAATATCTATGTCCTTGAGTCAGCACAATTCCTACTACTTGGTAACAGTAACACATAGGTGTTTAGAAAGCACGTAGTTTTGTTCAAAATTGTATGCATGCAAGGAAGAGTGTAACTGTTTATTACAGAACCAACATGCACAAAACACTACATATGCATGTATTTTTCATTCAAAAATTACGGTAAGCTAGAGTTACAAAAATCAATTTTAAAGGCTCCACACCAACTAAAAAGCAGCTGCTTCTAGAAAAAGGTTTCAGAGTGAAAGAACTAGAAGACACAATTTAGAAAATGCAACTAAATTTGAAATTAGAAGATTAAAATGAAATTGGAGCTACTTAGAAATTATGCTGACTTTATAATGAATCAACTGCTTCTAAAACGTATTATATATTACCAAACCTAACACTCTTCAAAGAAATAAAACCATACAATACAGTGCTTCCTGGCATGCCATTCACTTGCTACAAAAGTTTCAGAAAAAGAAACTGTCATCCATCTCATATACTCACAGCTTTCTTTCCAAGTTCTGTTTTAGACAGTGTAAGACTTCCTGCAAGATAACATCCTGGTCCTGCTCCTTTAGGTATTCTGTTCAAAGAAAGTAAGTTCAGTGTTAAAACCAGGTTAATTAAGGTTCCATGGAAACTACAATAAAGAAGCCAAACAGTGAAAGAGCAACACAGGAGGAATTACCAAGCCTGAACAGGCAGACACTCTCCAAGTACCATTTTAGTTAGGTGCAGAGGCAGCTGGTTAGATGTAGATGGGAAAAACAGGATTTCAGTAACTTACTTGTCATCAGGCAGAGATGTAACAAAGAATGGCTGACTGTGTTTTGGTGGTAATGTCAAACTGTTGGATTTCTTCTTCCCTAAGAGAGCCAGGCTATGGTTTTCATAAATATCTAAGCTCAAGGTACTAGACAACCTGTGAGAAACAATAAATGGAAGGTCTTTGATGCGATCCAGCTCACTGTTCTGTTCATGACGAATTTGTAACCGAATAGTGTAATCTCCTTTTTCCAGTTTCACAGAATACTGAAAGAAAAAAGTTCTCATAAATGTCAAGACTAAATATTTCACCATTCACAAAAAAACACAAACCCCAGAAATAAAATTGTCATGTTCTTCTTGACCCATATAGCTCTGGTCACTTAAAATATATTAGATTGCTTGGTTTTGGAATCTCCTGAAAAAAGAGCGCTTTCAAGACACGGTAGCAGCCAAAACACATGTTGTACTGACTGAAAAAAAATTAAGTTTTCAGACCACAAAACAGGCACAAATCGGAATTCCTGTTAAATTTTCAGTTCAAAACCTCTGCAGGTTTGCCTTGATACACTTTCAGTTTACTATGTTTGGGTTGAGATCACAGAACATCATCTACTGTCTCAAACACTACCAATTTTCACAACTGAGGGACCCAGTATTCCTGTGAGATCTATGGCTGCAGTTTCAAGAGCTGACAGACTCTTTGCCCTGAGCTTGTCACTCAGTTAAAAATATGCAGATAAATAGTCTCCATTTATTAAAAAAACCCAAAACACAACAAAGAAACAAACAAAAAAAAACCCAAACAAAACTAAGAATCCTCTCCCTCCCCACCCCAAATCACCCAAGAAAAAAACCTCCAGACTATCAAATGCTTAGTTTTGAAAACATTCTTTCATTTCTATCACTCTAAAAGGGCAATAATGTGGATGTTTGGAGCAGCAGCACGCCAAGTTTCCTTTCTGCTGCTGCTGCAATAATACAAAAGGCAGCCCCAAAAGGAAAGGAACAGTAATTCAGAACTACCCTACTTCCAGAATACCCCTCTCCTAGGTTAGGGAATCATGCTTCCTCTTGCTATTTCTTCCTGGATTAAATAATTTTGAGTTGCTTTATAATTGTCCCATGATGCACAATACCAGAGTTACAGCATGGTGGTCCACCAGGTGAAAGTAACAAAGCACTTTTTCTAGAGTTCTACATTTTATAGCATCTTAAAAACGCAGGTTAAGGAATAGAAGTTTAAATATCACAAAGTAATTTATAAACTTTGAAGCATGTCTTTTTGAAACTATCTTTTGTACACTTCTGGGATGATCAGTCTATCAAAATAAACATTACATTGATGAAGTTGAACTGAGATTTTAGATTAGTAAAAAAAAAAGTTTCAAAACTATAAAACCACAGAAAATGTCTTTTTTTTTCCTTCTTTTTTTCCCTTTTTTTTTTTTTTTAATTCCTCCCTACTTTCCCCATGATCCAGACACACAAACTGTTAAAGAAGGAAGATTCCCACAGAGGAATCTTTTTTAATTCCTCCCTACTTTCCCCATGATCCAGACACACAAACTGTTAAAGAAGTAAGATTCCCACAGAGGGTACAGTATCCATAAGTGTTGTGCAAAAACCTCCCTTTGAAAAATGGAAACAGGAAGTAAACTATGCTGAAGCATTAAAGCTGTTTGGACAAATCAGCAGCACAGAAGATGACAGCCTTCATGGACACAGAAATCTCTGATTTAACAGCAGACAAGTCAAACTACAGAAAAATAACCGATTCTTTACACCTTGCATAGAAAAGTTTAAGGTACTGTCTTTGTAAAAAACCCAAACATAAAGACACATACAGATAAGATTTTGAATTGACTCCTTGAGAAGTGCCAGTCAAAATCATAAGTTAACAGCTTTTCCTCTTTCTCTCTCCTTAAAAGAGGAAAAAAAAAAAATCATGTTCTATCTAACAGACACAAACCTATTAATTTTTTTAAAGACAAATATATCACCATTGAATCTGTCTTCTTGTGAACATATAAGAACATTATACCTACGCATCAGGAAATGTTAAGAGCTAACAGCAGGGCTGGGTGGTGAAAAAGAATGAATATTTTCTGCAGAAAACTGAAGGTAAAATATATACATTACACTGTACCTGGTGTGGATAGGCATCTCCTGAACCCATTTGTCTTTTGTTCTGGTCAAAAATAATCCACAGTTGACTATCAAACTCAGATTCGTACAACAATTCACAAAGAAGTGGACAGCTTGGAGTTACTTCCCCACTCTTAGGCTATTAAAAGAAAGGTCAAGGCATTTAATCTTGTACAAAATAACATGGACAATCCTCACACACATATTCAAAAAGATTAACTGAACTGCAGCCATTTCAAGAAACAGCAGCTCTTTCAATGGACCAAATCAGAATTTTGATGTAGAGTCTAGAGTGTGAATCTTGGCCTCCTTTCTGACAGAAAGCTAGTTAAGATCTGGTTTTAGAAAATAACTTACCTGATGGAAGTTATATGTCAAAATCATCTCATACAGTTGACGGTTATTTGGTAAAATATCTCTGGAACCCAAAGGTTTTATTTTTGCACTCACTGGTCTGCAGTTAAACAACAAAAAACAATAAAATGTACTCTTTAGAAACACGTATCCTCTACCAAAATTTGTCCTAAGTAGAAGCACATTCTGAAGTACAACTGAATTCAGCACATGCAATAACATCTCTTAAATATTGTAACTATCCAGGCAGCATAAATTTGTCAGTTAAAATTAATGCCAGTTCAAAAACAACGTTTAATGACATTACAGACACAGCCAAAAAAAAGAAGCCAATGTAGCAAGTGTATCTAAACCTCAAAATTAAAGGCCATTAAAAAAACCAAACCAAAACAAACAAAAAAACCCCCAACAAACAAAAAAAACCCAGACAGGTTTAGGAAAATCAGGTTCAACTTCTAGTATTCATAACTGAAAGATAATTGGTACAGTACAAACAGTTGATAATTCCTTGTTATAGAAGATTGTATCTATAAGAGGCCTTGAGAAATCTGAGTAGTAATACAGAAGAATGTACACTACAAGAGAGCGTATGTTAATTCAGATACGGTTGGGAAAAGCCACTGCTCAGGGCAGCACAAACACTTTAGACCCTAAGCATTAAAGAACGTAAACTAAATAATAATGATATCAGAAAATTTGAGCTTCAAAAATAAAGAGGAGCAGAATCATGGTGGCCTGGCATCATTTAAGTTTACATTTCATCCATTCAATCTGACAACCTTTAACTACATGATCAGAATTTTTCTGTAAGATTCTGCCAACTCTTTCATTGCCAAGAGCACAGACTAGTCATCCAGTAAGATGTGTATGCTGAGTCATTTAACCCAGGCTTCCTAATCTGGCAGACACTAGATAGACTGCTGACAGCAGACTTAAGAACCGAGTAATACCACACACGATAAGCCTCCCTAACGTTCATCCTGCCTCCAAGCATTTGAAACAAGAGACAGAATGAAAAGCCATTCAGTATTTTTCTTCTCTGTGTTATGACTCATTAGTTCATTCAAGACACACTATTCATGCCTTATTTTAAATACATAAGTATTTCTCCATAGTTTACTTAATTGCAGTTCATTTACTGTCAGATGAGTGCCTTAAATAATACAAGGAGTTAAGAGCATCTCCATTTTTCAAACTAAGAATGAGGCAAAGCTGTATTAGGAGACTGTTTTACTTCCTCACTTAAGGAATATCAAACTGAGTATTTCTGAATCTAACATTAGGTGACAAGTTTATTAAATGGCAAACTCTTAGTGACCTCAATTCCATCTACAAGTATCCCAAACCACCAGACAGAGCCCCAACATTTCCACTGACAGGTCCAAATAAAGGAAAACTTTGGATTACGGAGCGCCGTGAAACTGTCTGTCCCACATCTTAAAAGCACCACTTAAACCACACGGCATTTCTTTATCCTTCTGAAGTGACCAACTATAATAATTGCTGCACTGTTTAGGAATTTTCCAACTAAGTTTTTCCTCCAAATCAGCATTGATGTCAAACTGACAACAAGATAAACATAGTTTTCCACAAAAAATACTGCACTAGATCCTACAAAAACACTTCTAATCAAGCAAGAGAGGAGAGTCCTCCCATGTCAAAACTGTGCAGGATCGGAAGCAGCTGCTTAATAAAAAACCCCACAAACCGAAGCCAACAAACAGTAGCACCAAATAACTCTACTAATTTGTTTCTTTATATAAAAAGTGACTTTTAGATATTAAAGTACATTTTACCTCTAAGTGTGTCCTTCAGGAGCAATGGAATTTAATTTATTTTTTTTTTTTAATTAGCTGAAGGAAACTAATTTGTATGGAAAAAAGTCACCATAAAGAAACCAAAAAAGGGAATGCTGCAAAATTACCTTATGCTTCCAAAGCTACTTTGAATTTGACATGAATATTGTTGTAATCCTGAATTTCACTGTTAACATGATCCTGTTTAAACCCTACACACAATTAGTTTTCCCACTTTCCCAGAACAGTTCCCCAGAAACTCTACCTGAGCGTTTGAACCCAGCTTTTCAGATTTATGCATGGAGCAATATCTTCATATTTTAACAGGGACTGAACATCAAATCGTACGATGCCTTCTGAAGCATGCTAAAAGAAAAGAGTATACGACAATTATGCTTCTGTGCACTTGTAATATCAGATGTGGACCACTCGTTATATCCCTCAAAAATATAACACAAGCTGTAATTATTTACACTTTAACAAGAATTCTGCGTGATTTTGAAAGTATCACAACTTCATCTCTATTTTACAACAGCAGATATACTGGGACTTGCAAAACTTTAGCAAGTGGGGCTGCAGTTTTATTTATGTACTTACATACTTATATTAAGTATATATATATATAAATACTTTGCACAGAACTGACAAGTCTTTTTTGAGCAAGACTGGATTTTGTTTGTGTATTTGGGATGATTTTTTTCAACACGTAACTCAATATATACAAGTATTATTCATCTAGAATATTAAAGCAAGTATTTTATGGTGCTTCTTAGGATTATTATTACAGAATAGCTTAACTTTGCAAAAGAGAAACAATACTACATAGACAGACCTAGTGATGGGTAAAATCATTTGAAAACTTTCTTTTTAGCAGTATCCCATGACAAAGACTTTACATGAGCACTATTAAAATTTATTTTATGAAAGTCACCAGTGCTCAAAAAGGAAGAGCAAAACTGTTTGTATTCTCTCATTTTTAACTCTCCATTATTCATTTGATGTAATCCTGCTGGGCTGGGGACAGCTGCTGTGCACATCCCCACCACCAGTTCCTTCTTTTACTGTTCTCTCTACTGTTTACTGCTGGGACCACAGTACATTGCACCCACTCTTTTTTCCCCAGTTTATTCAGCTCTTAGAGCCTGATTACATCCAAATTCACCCATGGCACTGCTGTAATTTGCTCTGGTTCTCAACTAAAAAGAAAGAGAGGAGCCAGGATAAACTGGCATGGTACTACTTCATGTACATATTTCCCTATCAGCTCTCAAAGAGCTCTCTCCTGAGTGAGGCAGTGGCAAGCCAAGCCAGTTTGCATAGGACAGCAAAAATATAGGACCAAGACAGAGTACTGTAAATATTATAATACTAACATTTTAAGCAACTTTTTCAATCCTTTAGTATCACGGAGCCTTAGGAATCATGACACTGACCCACCTGCTGTGCCTTCAACAGCCCTAAATGATGACCCTCCACCCTATCAGCTTGATGACTCTCAAGCCAATCTCAATAAAACACTGAACAGAAAATAAATTCTAATCAAATTTTAATCTGAATATGGTATTGAGAGTATTGTTTTTTTAGCAATGTTCGTCTAGACATTCAAGTTCAAGAACTGTGGGCCCAGCAAAGTTTATTTACATAAACACTTGCTACTGTAAGCGTATTTACAATTTCAGCCTTTCAGTATGTTTTTTTCTATTGGTATTGAGTTTAGGGGTTTTGTTTGGGTTTTTTTTCCTTTCTTTTCCCACTACTGATTAATAATGAAAAGGTAAAAAATAAAAAAGCATAAGTAATGGTAATGGGCATTTCTGTGGGACTGAACTATTTTGCAATTTTTAAGAGAGAACAGGAACGTCTCAGGTAAAAAGATACTTCTACTCCTTCTAAATACAGACAAGAACGAAGAAAGCTTTCTTTTAGGATACACCATAGGATTTCAAAATAATTACAAATAAACACTCTGGAAAACTTACCATGTTTAGCTGAGGAGCAGCACAAAGTACACCGTGGAAAGAAATTGTGTAATTAATGCTAACATCACTAAGGCTTGCCCACCACCGAGCAACACAAAATTCAATCGTTTTTCCAGCCTGGGTAATAAAAGTACAAAGTTAGACTCAAGCTCCCATCTTCCATCTATTCCATCTATTGATCCCAACCATCCCTCATCCCAAGACAACAAAAACATCAGAGTACAGCTCAAAAAAGACCTCTAATGTCCAGTTTACTCCAACTGTATAGATTTGTACAGTACCAAATAAGACATAGTTGGCTCAGAAAACACCAGACGGTTCCAAAAAAAAAAAAAACCAGGATGATTGATGAATGCATCAGAACAAAGGGTGTTGGGATATATCCTATACAGAATGGCACAGCTTTTAAAGGTTACCTCTTCTTTTCTTATCCTTCAAGGATAAGGTTAGGTCATAGATGAATTTAATATGTGTGCCCCAAAAAACATATATCAGAAAAAGAGATCCCACTTCCTGCCTAAATAAGATGACATGAAGCTTGAGAGCTTTGGGTTGGTTTTATTTTTGTCTGGTTGATGGGGTTTTTTGTTTGTTTTGTTTTTTAATTAACATGATAAAATTCATAATATGTCAGTGGGACCAACTTAGCTTATGGTCTCCCACCAGACATTTTCACACAGGGTAAGGGACTGAATAGCACAGAAATTATACTACTCTTAGGGCTTTAGAGCTGTACAACTAAATTGAGCAGGGCAGGGGACAAACATTAGAAGGAGGCTGTTATCCACTCCCCTGAACTGTTAGCTCATTCCCAGGTTGTGTTTTGGACTCTTGAGCTACCACTATCCAAGCTAAGCCTGCTGTACCAATTATCACCTGGCTTAAACATCAAGATGTCCCAGATTACCACATTAACCACTAAAGGCAAAATGTGCTGAACTACAGCTATGCAAAAAAGTCATAGTTCCTATCTGAAAGGGAAACAAATTGCTTTGTATAAACAAACTGAAACAAACTGAAGATATTAACATGTATTATATTACTGAATAGCTCAGAAATCCTAGAAAGCTATTAGACTGAAAATCAGATGCATTAACTACCGAACAAACACGTGATTCTTGGGTTTGGGGTTTTTCTTTGGAAAAAAAGTCCAGAACAACATTATAATGCACAGATACTTTTTTTACTGCACACCACCCTAAGTAACTTACTAAGACAGGAAATGCTTCAGTCACTGATCCTTTTTCTGGTAAGGATGAAAATTTGTAGAACTCATGACTTCTATATGCCTTTTGTTTCACTAGTTGAACAGCATGAAGCACAAACTTGGCAGTCACATCAGCTGAACACGAACTCACTGTCACTTCTAGGTTATAGAAGAAGAAATTAAGTTTAGTTTCCAAATCCAAGAATTTTAGAAGGAAAGCAGAGATTCATCAGAGAAACACTACTTTTGCAAGAAATTTGTAATTTAAGAAGTTACACAGCAGCTCAAGTGGCTCCATATGTGAAAAATGTTTATATATCAGTTATTTTCAAAGACTCTTTCAGATCAAAGCAAACTAGCTAAGTTCAGAAAACAATTAAAAGAAACATTATGTTTCACAAATGGTGAAAATTAATCAGATGCTACAGAGTACAATCTGCACAGGACAGACTACTGAATTCCAAATTAAGAGTCTTATCACTAACTTCTGTTTAAATCAAAGATTTTTGAAAGGATTATTATTTAGTAATTTCACACAGAAAGATGAGGAAAAAACACCGTTTTTGACTTCCTGCAAAATTACAGGCTGCTTGCCCCGGATGAAAATCACGTTTTCTTCAGTTCAACATCTTTCAACACTGCATCCATACACCTTAAAAACTAGACAAACCTCAGCCAGTAATACTTTTCCATAAACATGGGGCATTCCTCCAAGTATAGGAAACCATCTCAGACTGTTATTTCCTGGTTTCTTTAAGACTGAGAATCACGATCCTACTATACCAAAAACCATAGGATAATTCACAATCACTCCTTTAAGAGCTGGAAAATTAAATAAATATTTTACATATTCATGGGTTGAATCCTTCAGTATTGATTCAGGCAGAACCCAAAATGATTTAAAAATAACTTTTTCAAGTCTGACAGATGTGATTTTTTTTTATTCAAGGTGGTTATTTTCCTCACCAGCCCATGTAGATCCCTGTGGAACTTCAATGAAGTGCCTTCGGATCTGACCAGGTTTAAAATGTACATCTGTATATGTCAGGTCATAGCTTGATGATTCATCTACTCTGTATGTCAAAAGGAAAACACAAACAGTAGTCAAACAAGCTGCGAAGCCAATATTTAAAGTTTTTTTAAATGCAAAAACATTCCAAAAATGTCTACAATAAGGATATTTAGTCCTCAGCACCAATTATTTTAATCCATAATAGCAGAGAATCTGACAGCACAATGTATCCAAAAGATTTAAAACATCAGCTCCACCACACTACGTCAACCCCTCCCCACCCCCCTGAAGTTACAGCACTTAAACCTAAGTATCAAAGAATCCTCATTTTCAGTAGATCCGCTTTTCCTGGCTGAGTGAACTGCCACTGAAGTGAGCTAAGGTATGAAAGAAGCAATATCTCTGTGAACGAGTTACAGGACAGTTACTTACCCTCCCCTCCCTGCCTCAGGGCAGATTGTTCACCAAACAGTGAACAATATTTAATAAAATATTGTCCTTCCCTATCAACATCACTGAAGTCATGTTTAAAACAGCGATGGGCACAATATTATTTGTAAATTTCCTGTATCGAAATCATGACCAAAGCTCATCCCAATGCACAATGGCCAAATAATGCCCTCTGCCTCTATGTACTCTAGTCCACCAGGCAGAAATGAAAAAACAAACTCCAGCTGACCTACAGGCATGAGTGCATTGATACATACTGTGTACAACAAGCCAGAAGGCATTTGTATTCTGAGAGAGCAGCAAGCTGCTGCCACTGTGGCTAAGCCCACCAGAACACACTGCCTTCTGGCTGTCAGGACCAAAACTATGAAAATGTCACAGCTGCATAAGTCTGCTCTAAGAATCTTTTTAGGTATCTACTCCCTTAACAGAGTTAGTACTAAGTTCAAGAACTCTCAGAGTTCTGGGTTTACTGACCTTGTTGGTATAACAACAGTGACTGGAACTCTGAACAGAGGGCCTGCATTAGGCGTTGTTGTATCATATCCACACACCTAACAAAATAAAATACAACTACTCAAAATCTTCGGTCAAAATTAAACTACAGAAGACAACACTCAACTTACACTACTTGCAGAGTACTTCGAATCTTTGTAATAATCACTTAGAAAAAAGAGGCCATTTGACCACTGTCACCCTAGAAATAATAAAACACCAACAGTCCCTGAGGAAAAAAAAAAAACTAGTTTTCACACTTTGACTCATTTCAGTCTTTCCCCAAAAGTTTTCAAACTTTCAACCCACATTTGATAGTTCCTATATCAAAAGCTCAACCTAGTTTCAACTCAGAATTTGTCACAAACAGACTTATTTTAGTTAAGGATAAAAATATTTTTTATGTAAAAATAAAAATATCTTGTCTTCCAGGATTATGTTAGAAAAAATACAGTTTGATTTACCATGCTTTTCACAGCCAAGCTTTAAATACTATCTCTGAAAAATATGTTCAATCACAATCTCGTAATGGTTAAGGTTGAAAGGGGCCTTAAAGATCATCTAGTTCCAATTCCACTGCCACAGGCAGGGACACCTTCCACTAGACTGGGTTGCTTAGAGCCCCATCCAACCTGGTCTTGAACGCTGCAAAGGATGGGGCATCCAACATCTTCTCTGGGCAACCTGTTCCAGCACCTCACCACTCTCACAGTGACTTTGCTAAGATGTTCTCAGTGGTATCATAGAAGACTCGCAACTCTAAACATGTTAAGCAAGCACTTTTAAAGAGAAAACGGGTATCTCTGTTACGCTCAACTACAACACAATGAAAACATTTCAATGTTATTATAAAGTTTACGATAAGGATAGAGAGGGCTGAAAAATATTTGTTGTTGGTGGGTAACTTTTGCAGGAGTAAAAGAGGATAACTGGGAGAGTAAATGAGAAATTTAATGGCTTTGTTATTAATTTGACAAAATTAAATGCAGATGCTTCAAGTCAGCTACATCTTCTAGTGTACACGGCCATTACCACACACTTTTCTCCTTCACCTTCCAAAATGGGATGTAGTAGAGGTAAGGAAACAAGAAAATATGTTACATCACTGTACCCAAGCAACTTCTCAACACAAAGCAAAATGTTGGGTCCATTTAAGACTGCATGGCAACATCACAAAAGCCAAGCCAGTCCTTAAGCCACCACAGAAGAAATATTTAAGACCTCATAAACCCACAAATCTCTATCCTCAATAATAATATCTGTCAACTGAGACAGATAGTCAAAGGTTAAAATATATCCAGAGGAAAAAACTTCATCAATGGTTATTTATTTGGTTTTTATTTTCTATATATTTTTTAAACACAGATAATCGAAGTCCTACTGGTATGTGCTACACAACATTGTATAGCATAACTATGGTTGAACCTTGGCTTCAGCCTGTATAGTGAAATGGAGTGCAGCACTATTTTCTGGTCTGTACAGCACGCAGATTTGATTTCCTTAAAAATAACTTCTATAAAAAGTTGATAGAGACCACATGAAAAGGAAAGCACACACAATCTCGCTTAGAACACCAATATTTCCATACTTCTGTATAATGTACTCCTTCTCTGAGGCCACGTGGATCCACACGAATATTTATGTGTCGACACTGGTTCATGAGCTCTAAATGACTAGGACACTGGACCCACGGTGCATTTGAGGTTAAAGCTAAATGAAGCTGGAGAGATATTCTTTCAGTATTTTCTGTCAAGAAACAAATTTAAGAAACAAGTTAGTAACAAAAATATGGGCACAGAGCCTACTACAATGCAGTATTTGCTATTAAAATGCACGCATCAATAAAATGTCATAGGAATCAATTCCTTAGGGCACCTGGATGTCAGATTTTGCACAAAGGACAGCGTTCTATATTACTTCTTTTAACTTGAGAAAAACAGAATAGCAGCAGTATGCAGTAAAATGAAGTTTGTATCCAACTTTGGAAGTCCTCCTCCATTAAACAGTCAAACCCAACAAAGTCAAAGATAAGATGGTAAGCAATGCTTCAGTTACCCACAACAAAGCCTGGAAGCAGGTATAAACTTCCTTCTATAGATAAAATGTTGCCTAATGCAGAGAAATACAATAAAAAGCAATCCCATTGATTCTGAAGGTTAATTACCAAATTACATTATAGAGTAACGAAACTAAGCAGGAAGAAAAATCTATTAAAAATTACTATGATAGCCTAGCTTGACTTTTGCAAACAGTCAGATTCTGTAAATTAGCTTCTATGTCAAAAAAAGCACTAAGTTTCCAGGAAGGTATCCAACCCAGTTGAAATGTTTTAGGTTTTAAAAGCCAACTTCCTGCTCCAAAGATGACACTTCGGAAAACTTTTTCCAGGTTTCCTGTTCCTAATTAAGCTTAGCTTAATTTTCGAGACATTTCATCACATCTTTATTAGAGAAAAGAGCACTCTATTATCAGATGTAATTCCATTATGGATAGATGAAAAGCTCAAAGAGAGCTTCATCAGACAGACGCCCCAATGAGTGTCCCTTAACCACTTACTACAGTTTCTCAAACTCAGTCTTGTTGAAGACACCAGACACAGGACAGAAATAACAACTGGACAGGTACTAGGGAAACAACATCAAGCTACAAGCTTCTCACCCATTACTAATGCCCAATTGTTTTCAGATTGTTTGGCTCCCGCAGAAGAGTCTAGTGTACGATGACTATTTTTTTGTGTCACATGTTAAATTTAAAAAGCACTGACTGCAACATAAGCTGCCAAACAACTAAGTTATTCTGAGTCAGTAACCTGTCCCAATTCATACCCTTTCTTCCCCTAAGCAAACTCACCCCTTTGCCACATGCCAACCTTCTTGAGGATCACTGGTTTTAGGAAAGGAATTAATCTCAGTAACAAGCTCTCACATGGCTCATTTTTCAAATACAATGTAATTCAGTCTCACAGTGATTTCCAATTTTTATTAAATAAAGTAAAGCAAGGCAAAAAATATGTCAAATCTTATTTTTATCTGCCTAAGTTACTTTAACCCTGTAAGTAAAACATGTATCAATTGCTGTATTGCCCCTAGATATATTTATGGTTATCAATTATTAGATAGTGAATGGAAGTCTACATTGTTAAATAAGATTTTTCTCAGGTTGTGGAAACTTAAAGTCCAAATCTAAAATTTACAGTCTTTAAACAACTGAGAAACTAATTTCTGGGTAAGTGCTAAGTTATCTACAATAAAACCCCTGAAGTTCTGTAATTCCATGAAACAGCAGGGATTTTTTTTTTTTTTTGTATTTTTCCCTAGTCCCACAACTTCACTTCAAATTGCTACAGAACAGAGATCCCTTTCTTTCAGTGGGAAGAAGCATGAAGGAACAGACTCCCCCAGAACATGAAAGCACTGCGATTATAAGTCTGAGGTTAGAATGGAAAAGTTTTAATTGCATGCCTTCATTTACCACGCAATTTAGAGTTACAGTAACTCCTTTTACAGTACAGATTCCTATCACCCCTCATTATCAGAACTTTTTGCCTCAAGATCATGCTTATATGTCTCTACCCACCTTCACATACAAAAGCTCTTTCCTACCTGTATTCTCAGGAAAGACAGGTTCTATGCCAACCCCATGATCAGACGGTGCAGCTATCTGGGCTGGATCTCTGAGGTAGATTCCACGGTTGCTGCCAACAGTAACTGTAAAGCCAATGTTACTTGTGAATGATGAATTCTGAATGAGGTAGTCATAGGCTTTATCAACCTGTTAGAAAGAACAAGTTCTAAATTAACAAATTTCAACTTAATAGTAATTTATGCATATTCTCTTCAATATGAAATGTTCAGCAAGCACAGCAACAGTGAAGTACCTCACATGCTACCTGAGCCACATGTGCTTCCCATGATACCAAATAGAGAAAGTGAGGCAACTTCTTCTGTCTGCAGCCACACAGAGCCCAGAAAGCCAAGAACACTTAAAATAAAAAGGCCAAGTCTCCTCTGCTACAAATCCATCAACAGATTCATAACACAAGTTTTCAGAGACGACTTCAAAGACAAAGAGGACTTCAAGGCCCAAACCTATGATACTAATGCAGGTATTCTTTTTCACAGGTGATGCAACACTAGTTAAACATTCAAAATTTTTATACAATAAAAAGTTGAACAATTCAAAAGAGACAAGCAATATGGGATGCCCATGCAAGTTTTATACATTGGTATAAGAGAATCAGGTCATGAAATCCATCCCTAGGTCTAAGTAAATGAGCTGTCACAGTAACCTTGCATGACAAGTTCAGCTTTTAAGAAGATACCCTTCTACCTCGCTTGCTATTTTACTGACTACATAAATCTTACCTTCTCTTCTACTTGACAGCAAGGTAGTTTCACCAGCAAAGATTAGGGTGCTCTCCTTTGAGACAAATGTACATACAACAGTCTTGTCTCACAGATCAGTTCTAACCACATTTTAACACGTGCTTTAGTCACAGGCTACTGAAACATGAAGTGTGACAGGTGCATTCCATTTTTCTGCAGCAATGTTTCTTATTTGGTATGGCTACCACCACTGCTGCCTTTTGCATCATTACAGATGTGCTTAGCGGACATTACCTACTACATTATAGCATCTCCAGAATGTGAGTTTGGGACTGAGCAGTTAATATCTACCATCTTGAAGCATGAGAGAAAAATCTCAGTACTTCTTTTGACTCAGATGGGAGTGACTGTAGGCAAAAAAGAGTAGCAGCTCTGTAAGAATATAAGCTTATGTATGGGGAGACACTAATTCAGTATGTCTTCATCATACAAAGGATCGTATCAGACTGCCAAGCCACTTAGAAGTCCAAGTCCACAGGATACAATGAGCACTTCAGTGCAGGCCTGCAGCAAAATCAGGGCACAACTGCAGCTGTACTCCTATGTGAACCAGCGTGGGTATCTATTTTCACTGCCCAGAACTTACAGTTCCAACTTTTGTCTGAACAGAACAAGTTCAGCTCTCTCTGACAATACATAAAAACATTTTTGGACATTAGGACAGAATTTAGGCACCCAAATTCAAATGTGGGTGATAAAAACCCACATCTCACTTTTATTTCCATGTACCTTTTTGATCAGTCTAAAAATGTATCCCGTTAACACAATTATTCTACAGTAACTGCATGCTGAAACTGGAATAATTTCTCATTCCTTCTCCCCTCCCACTACATTCCCTTCCTCTTGCTCAATCAGATCTGAGAATCAAGTAGCATGGGAGCAAACTGAGTGAGATCACTTAGAAAGTTGCTTTTTTGTGGGTTAATTTTCCACTGACAGTTATTTATATCATGCTGGGGTTTTTGCTAGCAAATACCTGAATAATACCATGTCCTTGTGCAAATACTTCAATGTTTTCAGCTTTCACTGCAGTATTTTCTAAAGCTCTTCTGACAGAATGTACAGTGTAGTGAATACCATTAGCTTTGAGTCCTGAAATTAAAAATAAGGGTGTTACTGGACACAACAAAAAATTTGAAAGCTACAGCATTTTTTTAAGAGGAAAAACTATTTAATCTCTTTCAGATAACCCATCTAAGTTTAACATTGTAGCACATTACCTGACAATACTAAAGCAATGCCTCCACATGCATTGGGAGAAGACATGGATGTGCCATTCATCAGTTGTGTTCCTCGCAGAGTCCAGTTTGGAACAGAAGCAATAGCACCTCCTGGGGCACTAATACTTACTCCAAGGGCTCCATCAGTGCTAGTGTTAAAAAAAAAAAAGAATAGTTAAGAAACAAACTTTTTTTTTCCTACACAATTTATCTTGAAGTTATCAGTACACTTCAAAAAAATTTAGCTTTAGGGAACATTCATAATCTATTACTTTATTAAATCCATTAACCCATTAAGCCAAGACAAAGCATGGCACCAAGTAACAATTTAAAATGTCACATTAATCATCAGCTATGCCTGTTTTACAGTGAAAGGTTTCTAAATTTTCATCCCTTCAATGCTCTTCAGTTTAGCCAGCAGAATATCTTCTGAGATTTGAATTAGAAAATGCACACAAACAAACCTATTAAACACTTTAATACATAAAATAGTATTTTACACAGTCTGTAAATGGTTATTATTTTTAAAGAAAATATTTTTACTATTTTTAAAGAAAAACAGTAAAAGGTAGAGGAAGGTTAGAAAAGATCTAAACCCCAGATGTCTAATTTTCCGTGTTGCCAGTTCATACCAGGGCAAGTTCTGAATTGCAACATACAAACCTGAAACAAGGAGGGCTGGGGGAAAACAAAAAAAACCCAGAATGTCAAGAGCTGGATGTGGATTAGCTAGGCCTATCTTTCACAAGCATATTTAGGAACAGAGTAAGGACCTCTGGCAAAGTTTAAGCAGCATCCAGTTTTCAACTCTGTGAGCCAGATATGCTACATCTTTCTTGCTCCGGATAGACAAAAATTGGATTGCTTGAATAAGGATGGCGCTGTGCCCGAGCCATTGGGTTCGGTAGAGAGGTAGGGTATTGTAGAGCATTTATATACCACACTAACAATTTCTTATGTCTAAAATCTGTCTCAAATCAGAGTACTCTAAGTGCAATACTCTAAAGTGACATTTGGGCATATTTTATGACAGACATATCAGAACACCTCTGGACACTCAGCGCACAGCACATCTGCCTGAAAGCCTCTGCTGCTTACTCAGACAGACTGATTCCCTATACCCAGGCTGCTGTAGCAAAGTTTTAGGAATTCTCCAGTCAGCTGGGTGTTGTACCCTACACAAGAGGAATCCTCCTTTGGCCAGAATGGGCCTTTCAGCTGACATATGCTCACTCTGACTACTTTACAATGCACAGTGACTAAGCACACAAAATGTAGTTTTTATATATGTGTGTATGAATATCAAAATTAATTACAAATCTTTCTCCCTTTCTCAGTTGAAGGCAGAGACCACAATTCTCTTTTCCCTACAGAAAACATGACAATTCTTCATAGCAAGATTCTTGAAACAATATACTTGCCACTATTCAAACACCAGGACAGCTACAGAACAATTCTGAACTCTAAACAGAGTCAAGAACTCACAGATGTACTCTTCTGTTTCTTTTTTTGTCTACCACATTAGTACCAAATGCTTCTGAGACGTGAAATAAAAACTGAAGTTTATATTGCCCCTAAGTTTTCTTTTATAGTTCTTTGAGGCAATTTTCTATAGTGTGAGGTAGAAAAAAACATTTTCTCTGCCTACTCACACCTCTGCCAGACTCAAGTAAAACCCTTGAGTAAGTTGCGCTATCGCAGCAATGTCAGTGAAGCCAGAGGTAACACCACTGCAGTAACAGTATTTCTTCTAATCTTCAGCACTTACAAAATATTTAACTTCACCACACTAACTTAATGAAATAAATGCTATGGAAAAAATCTCTCAAAAAACTAAATTAAAAAAATCCAAACAAATTTCCAAAGGTTTCATCAACTTTTATCATCCCTGAGTAGGTCTGCACCCAAATACACTTTCTTGAAAAATACAGGTTGTGCTGGAGCTGTTCAGTGGTATTCCTCCTCCCCCTGAAGTTCTAGAGCCCAATATTACAAAGGCCTTCCCAGAACAGCGGGCTATCTATGCTCTTTCCACAGGAAAGAAATGCTTTTATTCTGGTATTAATGACCAATTTATATTCTGAATTACCTCAAAGCAATGAATTTGTTCTAAGAGTATAACATACCTAGGCCCTCTGGATGACCAAGTATATTGATTTGCGGGCAGTTTTTCTCTTAAAGAGTATTCAGCAACCATCATGTCAGGTGATACATAAGCACCAACACCTGTAAAAAACATTCAAGTGTTTTAGATGCAATATGAACTTTTAATACCAGCTAAAGTGAAATACTTCTGTGGTTTAAATCCATTATGAGAATTCTTGTTTTTTTTTAAAAACAGAAACACACATTTTCCATCTCATTAAATCCAGGTATTTTTGCTAAGCAAATGTAAAGCATGCTATGCAGTAACAACACTGATGGGCACATCATGTAATATTAAAATATTATGCAAATTTCCAAGTTTCACTCTTATTCAGTTGGAATAGGATGTATTCACCTTCCACATTTCTTTCACAGCAGATGCCTTTTATTCATCTCCTCTCTCTCCTGCACCCCTTTGGCTGCATTTACACTGCTACAAACTATAATAACTATAACCCAAAGCAATCCACATGATTTGGTTCATGTTCACATGGCTCACAGCAACACCACCTGGAGGCACACCCACACAACTCAAACACAGTTATGAGACGGTCATTACTGTGTATCAGTTCAAAGTGCAGAGAGTACGTAAATGACTACATCAAAGCCTGACAAAGTGGCATTTTTAGAACACAATGCCAAGGATGCAAATTACAACTATGCCATTTACCTATTCTAAAGTGTACACTCCACTTTGTTTACAGCATAAGCACTATCAGGATGGTTGAAAACTACTATGTCAAGCTGACAAATTTGGCAAGGCCTGTGCCTGTGTAAACTAAGCCAACCTGTCAGCTGTATTTTGCTTTACCCTCAAAAACCAAAAAAAACCTATCTGGTTCACTCCAGATGGAGAACAAGGAGCAAGCTACTTGGCATGCAGAGTGAATGATCATCCAGTCTCTAGAGTGATACAACAAGTAAGCTGAAATGACAGAATAGATGCATTCTAAGAGCAAAGCCAATACACACCTGAATTGAGCTTGTTAGTTCCAGTTCCAACCCCAGTCTCAGTAGTGAATTAATTGCAGAATAATTTTTAGAAAGTAATCAGCATTAATTCTACTAGCTGCCCTGAAATAGCAGCTCTCCAGCTTTCATGACTTCATGGTAGTCTCCTTTACATGCTAGTCTTCTTGAACAAGAATTCTGAGACTTAACAAGCATCTTGTGTAATGCAACAATAAGGCAAAAGAGGATTTATATAAAAATTAAGACTAAGGAAGTTACCCCCAAATGCTAGACATTTTGCTAAGTCTTGTAACTCAATTTATCACTGAAATATCAAAAACATGTGTTAGCCCAGCAGAAAACCAACTTCCATGCCAGTAATAGGCTTGCACAGAAGTGGCACTGTAGCTGGAAGATTCCTCCCCTCAAGGACTTGTCTAGGTCCTGACATGGGATTATTTTATATCCAAATTAAAAAGATTTGTTTCACTACAAACAAAAATCAGAGTATCTGATGAAGACAGATGATCCAAAACCACCGTTCCGACAATTCAGAATGCATTGCAAGACTCTCCAGAATATTAACTGGAATACAGCTTAGAATCATATTTTTTACGAGTTGCATTAAGCAGGAAAGTGGTGTGCACAGACAAAAAACTAATTAAAAAACTAATCCTGAAATGTTCAAATAAGTAAAACCAAAGATTTCTTTTGTGCACTTGATACAAAGCCACATCGAATCAAGACCATTTGCCTCCTATCTCTCTTTTCTACATAGGGTCTTGCAAGACTTGTAAGGAGATAATCTAAATTTTTATCCCTGAGCATACTAGTGCCTCCCTCAGAATTAATCTTGTAGCCCAAAAGTCTGAAATTTTTTTGGATTTAGTTCAGCAATCAAACATGTAACAAAAGTACAACGTTTGAATAGACAGAAGCTGAATACTGTAAAAATTTTTTTTCAAAACAAATTGTGTACCTATTACACTCGATGTAGTTCCACCAGGACATCCTACTGTAGAGAGGCAAGGACCATTATTTCCTGCACTTGAAACATAGATTACATTGTGTTTCCACACTGCTTCATTAATCACTTCACAAATTCTCCTGAAGTATGAGAAAAAAAAAAATAAGTCATTTAGTCAATAATATTGATTTCTTCCAGAGGACAAAATTCCCATTTTTAGTAGAACCTCTGAGCAGTCACCAAACAAGGAATACGCAGCCTGCTTCCCACACCTGGCAGAGGTGGTTTCAGTACAGAAGTTGACCACAAAAATACCTTCTGGTTTTAAAAAGGAGTAACAGCTACAGTGATCTTAGGTCTTTAAAACATACCCCACAGACTCTGTGGCATTGCAGCTACTAAAATTCTTTATTAATCTAAAATATTATTTATAGATAGAAATTTGTATATTGTGTACTTGTATGTATATTATAAATCCATAGCTTTTTGGATGGGTTTACCTAACTTTCAAAGACAGTTTAAAATGCAAACTGCAGAGCTTCTAACACATGAATCATATGGGCCTGGACAATTCATTCTTAGTGACAGCTGATTTACACAAAGCTCAACAAATATAATTCTACTTCTGTGAGATTGAAATACTTTAACTACAGTACTACTCACCCAGAATTTGGCCAGTGTGTTGCTTCTCCATAGCTATAGTTGACAAGATCACATTTGTATTTTATTGTTTCTATCATCTGATAAAGTAAAAATAAAAGCAAAAATATATGCTAGTCACAGAATAAATCACTCAAAGAATGACAAAAAACATCTCCTTGAACTGATCTGCTACATATCTAAGACAGTGGGATAAATCTCTTTTGACTCTAGAAAATAATTTACTTCAGTCAGTTATTTAAGTGCTATTTTTCCCTATGAACAAAGAGAATCAAAACAAACCACTCCCTGAACGACCTTATTCTTGCCATGTTCCAAGCTATAAATTAAGACATTACCCTAAGAGAAAACTCTAGACATCATCAGTATTGTCACTAATGTCTGCTCTCAATAATATAAAATTCTCCTTTTCCTGTGCAGTTCAGCTGAACCCCCAAAAGTTGCAAAAACATTATTATACATCTTCATTTTGCTATATCAAAATGTACTATGGGCCAGAAACAATTTTCTATTTTCAGTTTTTCCCCATCAACTCACTATATGGAATAGGTCTTGGGCCTTTCATTATAAAAAGGAATGATGTTTTTCCTCACTTGTAATAAAAACAGCTCACACAAACTCAGCCACATAGGTAGATACAAGTCTCTATTCTAGATTGATTTAAGTCTTTTATAATCATCTAAGTAACTATAAAAAATACACTCACAAAAAACTTTAAGCAAGCATGCAAGTAACTTCACCCATGTGTCAAGTTTGACAGACACACTGCAAGTCTGTCAGTCTGAAAAAACCTTAAGTGCTCTATGCAACAGAAGTCTTGTTTTATATTAAAACATTAGTCTTAAAATACGCTTTAAAATACATTTTGGTTGTTTTCATGGTTTTTTTAGGGTTGGGTGGGTGGGTGGATTGTTTTGTTGTTGTGGTTGTTTTTTTGTTTGTTTGGTTAGGTTTTTTGTTGTAAATACTGTAGAACCATAAAAACATAGCCTATAAGCCAGCAGAAAGGTTCCCAATATTCTACACGTTAATAACAGCACTGAGATTAATAATTGATTCAGTGAAATACCCACAGCTCTTATCAGACCAGTGCCAGTTTCCATTGTACTTAGTCTTGTATCGCCAATCTTAATTGCAAGAATCTGAGCTCCAGGAGCCACACCATTTCGTTCTGGTTCTTCTGGAAAATATCCAGCTGCAATACTCGCCACGTGCGTTCCATGTGCTCCTGCGGAAATGAAAAGTGTGTATGTTTAGTGAACTATCAATTTAATATACTACAGCTCAACTAATTTTCACTTCTTGAGTTATAACAATATAAATCCAGTCAGTGGCCAGTCACCAGTGGTGTTCACCATGGCTCAGTGGGGGCACTCCACTCTAATAATTTTACTGGTGATCTGGACAAGGGGATCGAGGGCACCCTCAGTCAGCTTGCAGCCAGCAACAAGCTGGGAGGGAGTGTTGATCTGCTGGAGGATAGGAAGGCTCTACAGAGGGATCTGGACAGGCTGGATCAGCGGACTGAGGTCAACTGAAGGAGGTTCAACAAAGCAAACAGCTTTTTGAATAGAGAAAGAAGGCAGCAGGTAGAGAGAAATGAAGCATAACTTAATTCCACTGACAAAAGTTACTTCAAAGGGTCAATACTTCCTACTCAAAGTTATGAATATTACACCTGAGATGACTTGGATAGTGGGGATTAGGGAAAAAACCCAGAACTGCATAGTAATACACAAAGGAATGTCAGAAAAAATACCAACCATTTAGAAACCAGAACTGCTTTTGTAGTTGTTTTGTAGTTGGGATAGTTTCATGAGGAATTAAGAGTGTTTTTCAAATCAAATACATCCATACCACCCTAACCACTCGGGATGCTTCTAAAACATTATTATTTAAAGAGTACAATCCTATGGGTTCAGAGTGGTTGGAGCTACAACTATAGCATCACATGACACCACAAAAAAAAGTTTATACAAACCTAAATAAAGATCAATACCCATTTTGCTCATGGATATCTTATTTAAATTCTTACAACACACAAGCACAAAGCATAGCAACTTAAAATCAATCATCACTTTAACAATCAAAACAAAAAGGGTATTTTGAAAGAAGGGTCTCTCTAGTTAAGGCTTTAAGCTGCAGGGACATCTTAATGAGTACCTAAGTATACACATTCTATGTATACATGCTTATGTACGCAAATTTGACAGTATTTCAGAGAAAAATGTAAGCAAGTTTGGTAATGAGCTGTCATTACAGGTTTAAATGTTTAAATCTTAAATGCCATAATAATGAATGCTGTATTAAAACACCTGCCTCAAGCCATCCCAAGTATCAGAATCAGGACCCAATACAAATCGCTACTTCTCATGACATCTACGCAGCAGCAAAATATTCCTAAGTTTACTTTTATTTACCTCCACTTGTTACAATGGACAGGAGGCTTCCATCATCATATATATTCACAGAATAATTCAACATCTCAGATGTTCCAAAGGATCCATATTCCTGAGCCTCTTTGTAGGTTCTCAGCACTGTACAGTTAGCTAAGTCACCACTCTCACTTGTATCTATGCAGGCTCTGTTGAAAGAAACAAACAAACAAAAAGACAGTTTTCCAGCTGCTGCAAACTTTTTGTTACTTCCACCCTCCAGCACAACATACCACAAAGACTTCAGGAAGTTTGGTTCTGTGTTTATGGTATCTTACTTCTTCAAGTCACTAATTTAAAGCCTGGTCGTTTACACTTAGAAATTACAAAGATGTCTAAATAAACTGATTGTCAAATGCTACTAAATTCAAGTAAATCCATCTTTGAAAAACAAGTATATAATTCATTTCAGGGAAGAAATTTTACTAAAGCTATCCATTCAGGGCTAGTACACAAACATTTGAAGTCTTACTCACTATGTACCACATTACAGCCTGATGTCTGTGCACAGACACCTGTTTTGTTTGGGGAGTTTTTTTTCCTATCCCCAATGGATACTCCAAGCCATTTTATTCTCCTTCAGAAGAAAATCCCACAAGCTTCCACTCATATCATGCTGTCTTCAATTTTATTCTATTCCATCTTCATTTGGGATCAGAATTTTGCCAAGAAACTCAATTGATACAGCAGGATTATTTTAAAGCAAAATATATTTAAAACCTCTATAAAGAGGGCAGATTTAAAAATTAACACAAGCCTTCATTGTAAGCTGTTGTTTTATGTGTAGAACAAGACATTTTAGACAAGTTTAGGCATTTACCTCCAGGTCTCACCATCATTCCACACTAAGCAATCATATACTGGGCCAGGATCACTGTATTTTTTCTCAAAAGAATTCAGCAATTCCACTTGATTTTGAAGTTCTTCCTTTATTAGCTTATTTACCTAACAAGGCAACCAAAATTCAGTTAGAGTATTTCTAAAATTATTACAAGATAGGTAATCCTAAACTCCTTTCTGATGCTATACATTTGTTCCATTGCTTCTTCAAGAATGTTAGACTATCCCAGGAGTCACAAACATCTAGAAGTTCAATGGTCTTCAACAGTGCACTATTCATTTTCAGACAATTATGCAAAACTATTTCCAATTTCTGTAATCGTAACATTTAAAGCCATTATTTTTTTAAAGATTGTTGAATGAGGTATTTCTGGTACTTCATTGAAATAGTACATAGTTTACAAATGAAAGAATATGTTTAGAAGTTTCCAACTTGGAATAAAGCAAAGATGGTGGCCCAAAAAATAGCACATTAAATTAAAAATAAAACTTACTAAAAGTGTCCTACAAAATTTTTCAAGTAATACCATTTTCATATTTGACAACAACTTCAGAAAGTTAACAGCACTAAGCAAATCAAACAACCATCCATATAAAAACTTTTTAAATTAATCAGAAGATACACTGGTAAGTTATCTGCCAAAATAGTCACAAGTATCTTTCCTTCACTCATCTAATGAAATATTTTAATCCTGTCAACCAGTAACAAATTGTTGCAAACAACAAGTTTATAAATTTACACTTCTGCAAACCTGTGAGGGAGAGCTAAGAGAGGCATCAAATTCTTCTTGTTTCCTACAGGCCTCTGCTAGAGCCAGTCTGTGAACAGGATCCCAGAGCTTTTCCTTGCGTTCTTTCTGTAAAACAAAACCAGGTTCCTCATAAGACTGGCAAATACATGTCAAAGCATGAAATCTTCAAAAACAATTTGAAAATTCTGATTTGACACACAATGGCTAAAAGTGTCCCATATAATACTATAAATAAACATAAATTGCCACAGAGAAAAAAAAAGGGTATCAGTAATTTCTAGACTTTTTGCCTCAATGGAACACTGTGAGGAAGACCACTGAGCCACGTGCTTTTGCTCTAAAAAATCACAGAAGGAATCGATCATATCAAAAATAAACTAAAATCTGTGAGAGAATAGCACTCAAGTGCTGCCTAGCAGCCTAAGTGTGTTAGCAAATCACATGCTGTGGTTTTCAAAACAAAATTAAGAAACAGAACAGTGAAATATGACTATACACCAAAACCAAAAGTTATTTCCTTACCTGAATCCTCTCCTTCAGAGCTTTAGGATAGATATCATAGCCATTTTTTATGCCAATGTGATATTTGCCTGAAGGATTTACCCAGTTTGCTGGAATCTACAAAAAAGTATATTCAGAAATAAGTTAATTAACAGCATAAAAAAAACAAGAAAAAACCCAGCAAACAAACAAAAACCCGAACAAAAAAAAAGCTCAACATTGTGCAACAGAACTTAACAGAAGACTTGCAAATAATGCCAATTTAATTCCCTGTCTCCAGGAGAGCAACTACTGCACTATTTCAACAACAGGACATGGCAATTTAAATCTAGTTCCAAAAGAACCAGTATCAGTTCCTGTGACACTGACATTGAACATCTTTAAGTATCAGTTTCCCTGACACTCTACTTTTAAAACACAAAGCCCCAGTAGTGACTTTATGGGCCAGAGGTCTGGGGAAATAATAGTACTATAAACCAAAAGATAAATGAAGGAGTATTCAAGTTGGAAGTCATGACACACATCTGAATGTCTCATTTTACATCTTGCTGCAATTCAGATTCAGTGTATCAGATCCACTGATCCTAGTGACAATAGCAAAAGAGCAACATGTTCACCCTTACAGTCATCTTCTGTGCAAAATTAAGAAGAAAGCTGATAGCACGGAGAGATTCAAAGATGTGATGCCCCCACATCACCGCATCAATCCAACCAGGAAATCAAGAACATGCCACAACATCAGCAGTTCTGTGCACTCAAGACCTCTACTAGATCTCATTGTGTCCTTTCTGAAAACCCTACACCATTTCTATTCTATGCATAGTGAGAATTCAGTGAGCCAACAGCTAAGTTGTCACAGATTTTTCAGTCTCTAAAGCTATTTACCATGAGCTTAGCACAATTCCTCTTGTAGTTTATGCAAATCTGGAAAATACTAGCACTTTTAAAGACAGAACTGTGTCTGATATTTTTAAAGCATGTTAGCATGTTTTCTTCAGCCAGTTTCCAAAGCTATATCAGATATTGTTTTGAACAAATAAATTATAATCAAGCATCCAACAAAACCCTGTACACACCTCCATTTGGCTACAGAAAATATTAAAAAGAAAGACATGAAAACTAAAAGAAACACTAAGCAATCTGAATGAAGATGATGAAGTCCAGTATTAGCTTTGGATAAGGTCTGGTTTGCTGATTTGGGTTGGGCTGGGTTTGATTTTCTTCACAGTAGCTGGTATGAGGCTGTGTTTTGGATCTGTGCAGGACACAGTGTTAATAACACAGGGATGTTTTAGCTGTTGCTGAGCAGAGTCAAGGCCTTTTCTGTCTCTCACCCCGTCCCCAGTGAGCAGGCTGGTCATGTACAAGCTGTTGGGAGGGGACTCAGCCAGGACAGCTGACCCCAGTTGACCAGAAGGGTATCCCATACTGTATGGTGTCATGCTCAGCATATAACCCAGGGGAATAAGGGGGGATGCTCAGAGTGATAGCATTTATCTTCTCAAGTCACCATTATCCGTGATGGAGCCCATCTTTCCTGGGTATGGCTGTTTACCTGCCTGTCCATGAGAAATGGTGAATGAATTCCTCTCAACCCACAGGTTTTCTCACTTTTACCCTTCTGATTCTCTTCCCCTCATACTGCTGGGGGGGAGGGTGAGCAAGAGGCTATATGATGCTTGGTTGCCATCTGGGCTTAAACCACAAAACCTGGTTAAACAGAAGTTCTGCAGAAACCAAAATAGGTGCTGTATTTGCTGTGAAGCAATCAAGAAGATGATGTTCACTGGTGTCTCTGTAGTATCAAACACTCACCTTTAAAGTTCTTCCAGAAAGACCAGTAATTTCTCCATCTTTAGGTTCTACAATGGTACATGTAGTTACATCACCACTACCTGTTGTGTCAATTATATCAACTATCTTCGGTTTCCCATCGGTCGTAATCTGAAAATATGACCACAAGAAAATTGAAACTGTAGTTGATTACCCATTAGCACACAAACCAGGAAAGTTTTCATTTTTCATCTCAAAAATAGCAACTAATTTTAATCTTAGACACCAAACTTTAACTGAAGGACATAAAACCAACTTGAACTTGGTTATATTTTAAATGAACTAAGACTAACATGTTCATCTTTCTGGTTTATACAAATCCACTTATTTCTAATAAGGATTTAGAAGAAAAACAAGAAAAACCACTGTATCAAAAAGGCACATGCAGCCTCACTTTAAAACCAAGCCTAAATGCGCAAAAACTATTATCCATGGTCAAATTATTTGCTGTGTTGCTTCCATCCACCCATCTGGCCGAATTTTACAGGAATGAGTGCACAACTAACAAAATGAAAGGTGAAGTACAAGCTCTCGCAAACTGAGCTTAAACCTCAAAGGAACACATGTTACCATCATCTCCTTTTTCCAGTTTCAAGGATTCTGCTTCATTGTTAGTAGCTATGGCTATATACTCATAATACTCATATAAGGAGTATTTTTCCCAGAGCGAGGAGAAAAAGAGCTGACTACCTATGAGGAGTTTATGGCCATACATTTAAAGCCTCCTCAAATTAGATCAAAACTAGCCTTGATGGACTTTATAGTAGTTGTGGGTAACTAAACAACATCAAAATAAAAACTACTAACCCTTCTAAGGTCCCTTTCACCTAGAGGAACCTTCTACACGATTACCAATAGTATAGTTAAGATTTTTTTATTCATTTAACTTTTAGCAAAAATACCCAAAGTTACTTTCTTGTAATAACATTCTTTACCTAGGAGCTACTATAGAAGTTTATTCAGCAAATAAACTATACCCATATACAGGAGCATTTGCCTGAAGGGCAATATGAATTCAGAGGGCTGGAGCACCTCTCCTATAAGGACAGGCTGAGAGAGCTGGGGTCATTCAGCCTGGAGAAGAGAAGACTCTGGTAAAACCTTAGAGCAGCCTCCAAGTATCTAAAAAGGGCCTTAAAAAAAATGGAGAGGAACTTGTTAGGAGGGCACAGACAGTGATAGGACAAGGGGGAATGACTTTAAACTAAAGGAGGGTAGATTCAGACTAGATATAAGGAAGAAATTTTTTACTATGAGGGTGATGAAACACTGCAACAGTTGCCCAGAGAGGTAGTGGATGTCCCATACCTGGAAACATTCAAAGTCAGGCTGGACAGGGCTCTGAGCAACCTGATCTAGTTGAAGATGTCCCTTCTCATTTTAGGGGGGTTGGACTAGTTGGCCTTTCAAGGTCCTTTCCAACCCAAACCATTATATGATTGTATGAATCGATCACATGCACATATTTTTCCAGTCCTACATTAAAGACTAACTTTAAAAAAAAAAAAAAACAATCATCTTCCCAACATCTGCTATACAATAACTACACTGAAAATGAAGAAAGATTCTTATTCAGAAAAGCAGCCATATTTGCTGTTTTCTACCATTTAAATATTTGGTATTGTTGCCTTTATTAGTAATTTTTACGGTAGGCATAACAAAGCACAGGTAGTTTTGTTCCAATAGTGCTCTGCAATTGTGGATTCAGATGATGGAAGTTAACAACACATTAAAGCTGTTTCATAGAAGTCTCCCTATTGCTGCCAAAAGAACAATCAGGCTTTTATCACACCTCAACAAATAAGGACAATACTTTGATGGTCTCAAACTCTCATGGTTTAAAAGAAAACCCAAACCACAAAACAAATCCCATATAACCCAAAAAGTAACCCCCCCCCAAAACTCAACAAGAGCAAAAAAAAACACCAACCCAGAAAAATAACAAGCAATGCCCCAATAAAACCAGGCAAAAGCAACAACAACAACCACCAAACAAACAAAAAATTCCAGACCCACAGCAAACATAAAAAGAATATCAATTTCATTTCCCAGAAACAAATACGGCTTTTGAAGAGTCTTGTTAAGGAAGAACTTCCATTACAGAAACCAACACTGCTACTCTGTTCATAGACATTCATGTTCACTTAAGAAAATCCTTAAAGCATGTTAACCTGGTAAAACGTCCACTGAACAACAGTTACATAGTAGTGAAAATATACTTGGGGAACAGCACATAAAGCACTAAACCAACACAATTTTCTAGCAATTGTAGTTAATGCCTTCACATGTCAGTCTCAACTCACAGAAAAGTCAAGAGCTGCTCCAATAATAAAGCGACTGCAAGCCAAACCTAAGATTAACAGCACTGGACATTTTTCAATATGCCTTTAATCAAAACGAACTATTCAGTGACCAAAGTCCAAGAAAACAAGAATGAAAAGGTAATCCAAGGTGACTTGTCTGAAGTAGGCAAGTTATACAGCAACAGGTGGCCAGAACATAGATTTATGCTGCAGCAAGCTTGGGTAGTTTTAGAAGTTGTTTTCTAGCCAGACAGAGAACACGCAACTCCTACATTATGTGGTTCTTTGCCTCCTAGCTGAGTCCCAGCAGGTCTGCACATGCACGTGAGTTTGTAAGTCAGAACCAACAAATCAAAGTCTTCCAGTCAGAGACAAGAAACTCAGAAGTTTCACATGGTCCAAGGTTCAATTCCTAAAAGCAGCAATTCAGACAGCTTCACGGTCCTTTAGTGCAAGTAACCGATACGTCTGCTTCTGCTGACCCGAACTGCTGTTTGGCACACTGCCCACCAGCAGTAATGCTACAGTGAAACTCAGAGTTCAGCTCTGTTTTGTTTTTCAAGTCTCGTGATTCTGAGGAAAAAATGATAATAGTAAAAAAATAATTATGTGAACTTGATCAATTCCCTTATGTGAACAGAGAAGTCCTGAACTAATGAACTGATTACAGAGAGAAGATACATTTTAGTACCTTTAGTATTAAAATTCAAAAAATGAAGACCTTTTATACAATTAAAAATATTTTACATTGTATTTATAAAAAAACCCTCAATCCTACCTTTATTATCATGGCTTGCCTATAGCCATTTGAAAAACAAGTAATAGTGTAGTAGTTTAAAACTGAAAATTGTTGTTTATACATTTCTCCTTGAAGTTTGAAAAACCTACTTACATGTTAGCTCCAATTTTGCAAAACAAATTCATTGATAAATTGAGCACGCTAAAAATAATCCATCTGCATAATCCTGGCAATGGATCAGTATAACAGAAATAGAGGAGCACCAGTTTTTGTGACAATCCTCATTGAAAAGGGAAAGCCAGATGCACTGAGCATGTTTTTGCCAGCCCATACAATGTTACGGACTCCAACTGACAGCTACTGTAGCAACAAGAGACGACCAAATTTTTCAGCACTTGGGTCATGGGACAGCTGATCATCATTATCACAGACAAAATAATTTTCAAGCAACTCAGTGCTGAAAAGCAAGTAAAACAAAACTAGCTGCTACTGCTAAAAGGTTGTCAAAAAAAGTACAAGTTAACTGTAGTAAATAATAATTCCAGTAGGCACCTCACAAAATAAATAAATTTGCAAGAAGCAGATGAACTGACTTATCTATCATGAAACGTAAGTCACAACAGGAACAGGGAACGGACAGGGTGGAGTTGAACAAAGACTATACATATACAACCACAACACTCCATTAAGCACATTTTATCTGCCCACCTAAAATTTCATCAGTCTCTGTGCCTTACCAAGGAATTTCAAGCCATGACTTGGCAGACAGCACTAGGAAATGGATTCTACCAAGAAGGGTTGAAAGTGCAAAAACCAGCATTGAAGAAGCAGACAAACTTAACTTTAGAGTTGCCATCAACAGGTGGAGCATAAAGCAATAGAACATGATGTGAAAAAAGTTCCCTAGAGCGCACTGACTACAAAAGGTTCATAAGCAAAAGGAAATACAAGTTAGATTAACATTTTGTGTGGCAAAGCAAGCCAACCAATAGAAAAAAGGTTTGTTAAGCCTGATAACTATTCTTTCTATAGCAGCAAGCATCCAGGGAAGAATATAAACATTATGGTATTTCTTTGTTTAACTCTGTCCCCAAATCTTTTTGTCCCTTGTAAAGGGGACAAACTCTGGTATCAGTGTTTACAAACCAAGTCATAGAATCAACACAAAAAGGAAACCGACCCAGGAATGAAACACTAGGGAGCAGCAAAGAAATGAACTGTTTTGTTTTCACTAAAACCCCCACTATATTCAAAACAGGGTAGCTCATTTTGGCCTGTAATCATTATTGTCATTAAACTGAACTCAAAGTTGTAATACCTATAAACCTTGCTAAACATAATGTCTTCTCTTCCCTCTAAGCAACCGATTCAACTTTCATAGATTAACTCCATGCCAGGCCAAGAACTGAAGAAGACTGATAGTAAGAAAAAGCAGCAGCAGAAAGGACAAGGGTGCAAAAAAAAAAAATCTAAAAATTGTCCCAAGTTTAGAAGCTACTTCTTGCAGTACAGCTATGCTGTGTCACTGCCTGTGCCCAGGACGCTGATTTATTGCATGGAGGTGAAATGTAAACTGCCCAACACTCCAGAGAGTGAGGACAACCTCTTGCTGAAGAAACACCTACACAGCTATTCTACAGGCTGTGTGCAGGCTGTATCTCCTTTAAAATTCCCTGTGCAATGAGCCTCCCCAGACTGTAATTCAGCAAGTGGCTTAAGCCAGGTATTAAATGGGAAGTGTGGAGAGAGAATACAACTTTTTTAGACGTTTCTCTTACACCCCTGCAAACTCACTCATTGCAACACAAATCCCAGCTCCCCCCCCAAAGTTCCTGACAAATTTTTTACTTAACTACCTGAAATTTTATCCTGAAGATAAAGGAAATAGGTTGAAGAAAATTGATATGGTCAGCACTGAGATCATGATGGTTCATAAGCATCCCTTATGAACCTCGGATTACCTATCCAGAACAAACGTTCCCACCACTGTCCATAAACTGTTGGTGTTTTTGTTGGTGGTGTTGTCTACTCCTCATTTATAACCTCTAAAAAGTTTTGGGTTTTTCACTTCTATATGTGAAACTTCAGAACTATGCATGTCATCCAACTTACACTCACATCTTCCCAATTGTCTTTTATTCGTTTCTGCTCTGCCCATGGTATTATCTTGCTTGCTTTTTGGCTAGCTTTCATTAAGCTTCCCAATTACTATTCCACTTACCCACAACTTCTTGCTAAAAGCACCAGGTTCATTTCAACTTAAATCCATCCAAGTTACAGCTCCTAAGTTCTTTCTACCACCCTACCTGTCCTCTTCACTCATCCCTTTGCTTAACTGAATCCCATAAGAAGTCATTTCCGAACATGTAACTAATGATCTGCCAGGGTCAAGTCCCTGAATGAGGTCACTTAGGAGTTAAATCTTAACCAAAGAAAGGGCAGAAACCAACACAAGCTCTGCTTAGTCAAAAAAAATAAAGGATGCAGTATACAAGCGAGTTGCATTCAACTCTGAGTCTTTCTTCAAGGCCTCTTTTGCCACAACTCAGAGAAAACACGTTGACAAGAAACAGGAAGCAGCAGTGACACAAAAGGCCACATGCAAACTTAAGCGATATAGAAATGTAAAGAAACAAAGGTTAAAAGAGATAAGTTGAAGTCACGCACAGAGAAACTTACAAAACAGAGATGGAGATAATAATGGTAATCGTGCGATCTGGGATACAAAGCTGGCACATCCAAAAAAAGCTGGTAGAATCGAACCTGATACCGACTGCTATTGTAATACTACGCACGAAAAATACACTAAGACTAGTATGCAAACTGTGCCAGAAACACACTTTTCATGTAAAAGCCCTAGGCGGTCGCGTGTAGCCCCGAGTCACCCACTGCCGAAGTAGCGTTAACAACACAAAAACACAAAGCATTCCTTTATAACGAGCTCTGCGCGAGAGGCGTTAGTCGAGATTTAAGTGCCATAAAACGCCTGTTGACGGATTAGGAGGATCCTCACAGCAGCACCCGGAGTGGAGCTCCCGGCTCCGGCATCTCTCCGCCCTCCCGCACCAGGTGCCGAGCGGGAACAGAGAGCGAACACACCAGGACAAGTCCGCGGGACAGCAGTCCCCCGGACAGCTTCCCAGGGTCCTCCCCCGCTCTCACCGCCGCCTCGGGCCCCCGCTCTCGGCCACGTCCCCGCGGCGGGGCCGGCCTGGCGGGGCCCGGGCGCTGCCCGAGGGCCGCGGCCGTGACA
>VXAY01004931.1:517190-571882 GCA_013399855.1 Oxyruncus cristatus | reverse complement strand
CCTAAAGGCGGGGGGGGGGGGCCTCTAAAAAAAATTTTTGGTGAAGTTGCTAAGGGAAAATCTCAACTTTGAACAGCAGTTTCAAAGGTATTTTTCTAGCTTTCATGCTCTCACGCAAATTTGCAAAAAAACCCTGAACTGTGGAGTATTTGAAACCAAGTATCCACAGAGCTTCTTTTGAAAAGATGGCTTATTTGTAGTGTCAGACACGTGTCTCTTTAGCCATTTAACTGGTAATGAGTGTAAAATTGTTTGGTTTCTAGGGTATCACTTTGCTTTCTTCAGTCTAGTTTCTATTCAGAGAGTCACCTTGGGAGAGAAAGGTAGAGTTTGGCTGCATTAACATGTTCACTGTGAAGCAAAGGGGATTTTGGATTTGGGGGATTTTTATTACCTGTGTATTTTTTTTGTTTGTTTCATGGGTCTCATTTATGTTTGTCAGACATTAATCTTCGTTGGAATAGAGCTGGCATTTGTTCTTTCCTAGCAGAAGTGGGGGGAGGGTTGCTAGCAAATAGTGGTACTTTATGTATTTTTCCCATTTTGTCAGCCTCCTTCAGCATTGTCTTCCAGCTCATCAATGGCTTTAGAGATCTACAGGATTTTTATGCAAATACTAAAATAAATCTGAAGAGCACTGCCCTAAAAATACATATTATTAAAAAAAAAGCCAAAGCTGTACCATGTGTACTTAGTGTGTAACTAAATATGCTTCCTGCTCTGGTTTTCAATCATAAGTCAAAATTTCACATTTTGATGTCTAAGTATTATGTGCTTGACTTTCTTAGAATACTGCTAATGTCTGACAGACATGTTCAGATTTTTTTTTGTAATTATGTGAAACCTTTACCGATATTACCTCTGTGAAGAGAATTATTCTGACAGGGTGGATATTCACCTGTTTAATATGTAATTCACAGCTCCTTTGAGTTTTCCTTCTCTACATCCTTGTTAGTTCATCTCAATGAGAGAGGCTTCTATTTCTGGCAGCACATTGAGATCAACAGAAGTCTAATATATCCTATCCCTAGTAGACTTTGAGACACTAAACTACATCAATCTCTCAAAGTGTTTAATATCCCATTCAATGAACAAGCTGTATGTTATAATTTGGAAACATTTATTACTAACCCTGACAATTTCTGCTCTTTTCTTTTGCCTTGGTCTCAGTTATACCACAAACAACTAACCTAGTTAGCAGCTACATTAATTGTACAGGTGTGTATAACCTGTGCACTGCCAAGTAGCAGGGCAGGTTCTACAGGAAAAATCAGGATTTGGAAAGGTGTGCCAGCCACCTTTTAACAGATGTTAAGCAATACCAGAGAAGAAAAAAAAAACTAATTTCAGTGACAGCCTTTAAAACATAACTATTGTGTTAATTGTATGAATACAACTGCAGTGTTAGGTCACAGGGTTAATGCTAAGGTTGCGCATCTTATGGAGCCTTTGCAGATCTGACTGTACCAAGAATTTGGAAGTTTTACACGTAATTCTGAGCTTCTCAGGTTTCCTATGTTTAGTTTTCTAGGTTAACTTTGGACTGACACTGCCAACTACTCCACTAAACCATGCCCCCCAGCACCACATCTACATCTCTTTAAATACCTCCAGGGATGGTGACTCAACCACTTCCATAGGCAGCCTAGGGACAGATTTTTAGAAGGACCTGTAGGAATAGGACTACTAAGGGTAGATTCAGACTAGATATAAGCAGAGTTTTGTTTTACAGTGAGGGTAGTGAAACACTGTAACAAATTGCCCAGAGAGATGGGGGATGACACATTCCCAGAAACCCTGAAAGTCAAGTTGGACCAGCTCTGAGCAGCCAGATCTAGTTGAAGATGTCCATGCCCATTGCCAGGGGATTGAACTAGATGACCTTTTAAGGTGTCTTTCAACCCAAACCATTTTATGATTCTATGAACATCTAAATGTTTTCACTTGGCTAGATTTCCATGAGCATGTGATGCCCCACCCAGATTCATCCCCGAATACACCCCAGTATCCATGTGTTTCTAGGTCTGAATCTGAGACCTGGCAAAGCTGCTCCAGTCTTGGCATCCCTGATTAATTCCCCACCTTGCTCGTGTGTTAGGCCTGTCAGGATGTGGAGATGGCCAATGACAACCTTTGATTTCACGCGCAGCCTAAGGCACTGCGGATAAGGAGGCTGAGGATACTTGCATCTTCTGCCTGCTCTTACACCCAGAAGTCAGATGCTGGGCTTCAAATTTCTTTTCTGTCTGAGCATGCATCTCTTTGCAAGCCAAATGCTCTTGCTGCTGCAGGGTTCTCTTTGAGTAAAGTGTTTTTGTTTTGCGTGGAAACATCCCAAGGTGAACCCAAAACAACGTGACCTAATATCTTACTAGTGCAGGCATTGACATGGATGGAGAAATACTGGGGGTTTCATCTCTCCCTAATTAGGGTTAAATTATTGTATACAAAGTATCAATTGGAGCTGAGCATGAATCCTTTAAATTTCAGTTGCAAGCAATTACCTTAGTCACCATGTTACATGTTTCGCCCACTCATGTCTTGTTTCAATCCTCCCTGAGTTACAACACGTGGAGAGGAGGAATGAGCCTACCAGTCATTCAGGAGAGGAGGTGTTTGATCAAATTACATTAGGCGAGGCAGGTATTTCAGTGTTCTGAGTGAATCATTAATTACTGTGGTGCTCAGTAGAGACTCCTCCTTAATCCCGCTTTAGGAGAGAGGGTTAACTTCAGTGTCTAACTCCTAGGACATAATGGGGTTAGACGATCCTTAAATGAGGTGGAATTCAAGATGTACTTAATTCCTGCCATTGGCTTCTGTCTCCATTCCCTTCATATTGGCTTGTTATTCCGATGTAAATGTAAAACAACACAAGTGCTCCAGAAGAAACAGTTTCCCACTCCCTCCCAGCCTGATCCTTGGCCATTCAGTCTCGTTCTTCTGCTTTCCAATCACTTGTGCTGGTGTGGCTTCATGATGGGACAGATAAAGGAATAAATCTGGCTGAAAGCTATCCCACAGAAGCAGTTGGGACCTGGTACCTGAGACAGGTTTCTCTACCACCTCTTACATGCTTGTGTTGGTGCAGAGTGGAGATGGTCCAGCACAGCACTCCACAGTCAACGAGATCATGGGATTCAGGCTCTGCATGGGGAACCTTGGCCACTGCATGTCATCTGCAACACACTCTGTCAGGGAAGCTGGGTTTACAGGATTTGGGTTTTGTTTACCAGATACTGTACTGAGACTTCTACAAAGTGCCAGGATAGCTACAAGCCTGTGTAAGTCTTTTTTGTGGATGTATTTAATAAAGGTTTTCAGAGAAGGCTCAGTCCTAGTTCTTTTTTCTTTGATTACTAGAGAACAGTTCAGCATGGACAAAGGTATCAAACCCACAGAGTGAGCAGTTTGACACTCTTGCTTCACAGAGAGAAAAACATATACCCACCCATCATGTAGTTTTGATAACAGAACTTCTTTTGTGGACAATGTATCTTCAGCTTTACCTTCATGAAGGTATTTACCTGGATGGGTCAATTTGCCACATTCTTCCCTTGATAAATATAAAATAAGAAGTTAATTGCACACATATAACATGATGAGATCATTAGTGGACAACAGCTGGCATTACTTTCCATCATAATCATGTATGTCAGAGTTAGCAGCAGCCTAAAACTAATGAATTCTTATTGTTTTCTGTCAGACTTTTGGGGCCCAGCTAATGGGTTTAGGGTGTATTTTCCTTTACAAACTTGTCTGAAATTGTCTGAAAATATATCCATATGGAGAGCTGTTCATATACTGCTTTAAGCCCTTTCTCAAGAATGCTGCTCAAAGAAATGATTAGTCCTGAAATTTTAAGAAGTTAGGGTTCATTTAGCAAGACACTGGCCCCAGCAAAAAGCTGCAGCTGCGTTTCAGTACCAGTTGAGCCTTGAATATTTAGTGGTCTTCTGTGGCAAAGTCATGAGTAGGGTTGCTTCTTAAAAACATATTTCCTTGAGAACAGATGCACAAAACTAAATGCCATACTCACTTTTTATCTTTGCTGTAATGAATGTTTTTCAAGTTTGCTCTTTTTTTTTTGATATAAAAAGAAATAAAGAAGAGAAATGTACACTGTGACAACAAACACCTACAATGAAAGAAGGCTCAGAGGAGATGGGTAAGAATGATGAACCAAGGGGAGAATATAAAGAATGACCTCCAATTATCATAAGGAAAGCTGAACTAATCTCAGCATGAAGGTTTTTGAGGGTGACCTTTGTTTTAGATATCCATCTGTACCAGTGGGGTTTTGAGTTGTGAGATCAATCTTGCCTGACATACTAGGGGAGAGAAACAACATGGGTGGAGAAGTGTGTAGGAGACCGAGCCAAACCTAAAAGTATAAAAGCCGAACAACTGAGAAAATGAAATTTGAAGAGAGCAACTGTCTTCAGCTGGTTTCAACTCATATACTCCTTCCTGGAGCCTGGGATGCCCAGTGTTGTGACAGTGAGCATACAAGGTCTGGTAGTAGCAATCGTGTTTGTATTGTGACAGAACTGTGTATTGCAATTGCTATATTGCTCTTGTGATTTTAATACATTGCTGTATCCCTCTGCTTAATCAAAATCCTGTGCAATATCAGATATCTACAAATAAGGAAATTTGGTATTAAACATGAAGCCCTCCTCATGTGGAATATCTCAAAGAACCTGCTCAGAGAGTGTTTGGCTCTGGCACGTCCCCAGTCGTAAGAGCCTTGAGTTCCACCACAGGCCTTCAACACAGCTGGCAGTTGACCCTATGGGAAGCATTCCTTCTCTGATTTCCTAACTCAGAATCACCCAAATCACTGGAGGCTGTGTTACAATTGCAGAGTGACTTACTAGAATCTTATCTTCTCTAAGAAAATTACACATGCATTTTTTGCCCCACACGGGAGAGATGAGTCAGACATTTAAAGGAACAAGAGAAATGTAATTCTCTGACTTATGGCTGAGGTTTGCAATGGTATTACACAGAAGGAGGTTTAAGCAAATGTGCCCACCATGAACTGTTTCTTTAGCTGAAGTAACACTGAGACAGCTGTGTCTTCATCAGCAGAGGACAGATGCAAGAAGGTCTGTAGGGTCTTTAACTATACTGCAGAAATGAGCAAAGAAATTGCTGAATATAAATACATACTTGTTTTTTTTCTAGAGCTGAGCATGCAGACTCATTTTTCATGTTTTTTCTGAAGCTTGAGTTCAGCCTTTTTCCCAGACTCGGCCTTGTATAACTTGCAGAGACTTGTGATAGAACTACAAAGATTAGTAGAATGAGTTATGGATGGAATTTTATGTATGTAAAAACACCAAAAGAAACAATATCAAAAAAAGGTTAAAGAACATCATATACTGATAACCAAGGACACAGTTAACGTCAAAGGGGTGAACACGAAGGAATGCATTGTTTACAGCAAGACCAGAAGGCCTGAGTTCTCATGGGACCACAGCATGATGATACTTTGAGTAGCAAATTGAATTCTGCTAACAGGAGGATGGCAGCAGGGCTGTAGCCATAAGGATGCCCAAAGGAGGACACACAGATCATGGGTAGCAACATTACAAAAAGTGTATGGAAGAAGAACATTTAAGCAAGATTCTGAAGCATAAATTCATGCCATAGTGACTAACTCAAAAAGTGAATGAAACCTATGTCTAGCCGCGTTGTCAGCAGAAGGAATCCAAGAGATTTAATTAGGAGCTGATAGCTGATGTCCCTTGTCTCTGTGTAACGTGTAAGTGAAATTGGCCAGACCACTGGTACACACATCTTGGTGCAAATGAACATGGGAGTGCAGGAGAACAATCTACGAGATAATAAACATAAATGACCAAAATTGGATTTGTTTAACACAGGTATCATCTTCCTCCATGTGGTTTCACACTGATTTTTGTTTAAAATTTTAGCAGTCTCGGGAATAGTGGCATACTAGGGTGATTGCCAATGCAGTTGGTATTGCAAGTGTTACTCTGTTACATGAAAGCCACTTTGGCGGTTTTAAGCTTTTAATTTGTTGAATTTTATAAGACACCACAACTTTGTTTCTTTTTAAATTTATGAATGCAAATACACTTATGTCATTGTTTAATCCCAGCTGACAGCTAAACCACAGACAGACACTCACTCACTCCCCACTGGGATCATGGAAAGAATCAGAAGGGTAAAATTGTGAAAACTTGTGGGTTGAGATAAAGACAGTTTAATAGGTAAAGCAGAAGCCACAGACACAAGCAAAGAAAACCAAGAAATTCGTTTACCACTTCCTGTGGACAGGCAGGTGTTCAGCAGTCCCAAGGAAAGTTGGGCTCCATCATATTTAACAGGGGCTTGGAAAAACAAACACCACCTATCCGAACGTCCCCCACTTCCTCCCTCTTCCCTGAGCTTTATATGCTGAGCATGACACAATACAGTATGGGATGTCCCTCTGCTCAGCTGGGGTCAGCTGTCCTGGCTGTGTCCCCTCCCAACTGTTTGTGCATTGCCAGCCTGCTCTCTGCTGGGCCAGGGTGAGAGGCAGAAAAGGCCTTATAGAGTCACGGAGTCTCCTGAGTTGGAACCAATCCACAAGGATCATCAGGTCGAACCTCTAAGTCTGCACAGGACAACTCCCCAAAACAGAAATGCTTGACTCTGTGTAACCATCACTCTAAAGTAATACTGATAACGTCACTATGTTATCAATATCATTCAGCACAAATCCGAAATACAGCCCCACACCAGCTACTAGGAAAAAAATTAATTCTACCCTAGCAAAACCAGCACACTAGTATGAGTTAAGTACAACAAGTAATGCTTATTTATGATGGAATGTAAACTGCATCCATACAAGTGGTTTCTGAAGATTTCCTGTATCTGTTTAAACTCTAAAGCTCCACTTTAGAAAGGCTGAAAAACATGCCTTATATATCTGCACACATATATGAAACATGTACATATTCCCTATAATGGAATTCAGGAGCTTCTGTCTGAGAAATGCTTTATGCATTTGGAAGTAAATATATGAGGCATTTGAAATTGTATTTTCTTAGAAACTACACAATAAGGCAACTAGAAATATTTCCAGATTTTCCTGTAAGCACTTTTACCATATTTTTTGTCAATTGTTTTTTTTTTTTAATTGGTGAGCCTGCACTATAATGGAGACAGCAACCGAGATCTAAAGTTCTAATTCTTGTCTCTAAGGGACAAATATCTCAGGGACTAAGTATCTTTCTTTGGCTTACTCAAATAGAAAATGGTTGGCAGTTACTGGATTCCAGTAGTCAGGATTAAGGAATATGCTTTAAGGACCAGCGTATCCTGAAATAAAAGACAAAGAAATCTGCATCAAGGTAAGAGAAGTTACTGTGAATTTCCTTTATTTTAAGGGGTGTCTTTTGTGAGAAATCTCTCCAAACAAGAGTAGCTCTTTCCTTGAAGATAGTGGCCTCCATATGCCTCTCATAAATCTTCCTTTGTTGTTGTACACGATGCAGTGGCACAAATATTCAGCGAGAGTTTACCCTTATTTTAAAACAGAGGCAGCTAAAAACCTCATACTAACTAGTTACAACAATGTAGCAACACTTTACGTTTGGCATGTAATTTCCCTCATTTTTTTTAATGACTGCTTGAACACATTAGCAGCCCTCAGTGGGGATATTGCTGTCTCTCTTCAGGGTTATAAAGACAGTTATATGGCAGCATGGACTGACAAAAGAAAAGGAAACAAAGGCAAAAATTACAATGTATGGCCTTTTGTTTTCCATTTTCCAGTGGGTGACAAAGAACAGAATAACTTATGCTGTTCTTGGCTTTTATGGTACTGTCGTCTCGACCTCCAGTGTTTTATATGCAGGTGCAGAGATCTGGTATAATGTTTTCTGTTGAGATCCCCATCAGCTAAATAGTATCACAGGCACACTCTCTGTGCTACCTATATATGGCATATGAGCCTTTAACATAATTTCTTGAGCAGCACAAGGCTAAAAGAACATCTAGCAGTTAAAAAAAGCATTTCACAAAAGATGTGAATGACACCTGAAACTATTTAGCTTGGTTTGGAGCTTAAGTACTCAAACTGTTTATTTTTTTAATTTTTTTTAAGCTTTTCTCTAATTCCATTTTTTTTGTTACTCTTCAGTTTTCCCAGAAAGACAAAGATGTGGCTAAACAAGAATTTCAAAGAAATTTGTAGATCCATTAGTAGAATTTCACTAAAAGAACAAGTCACCAAGAATCTCCTGGAAAGTTTTTGTCTGCTTCCAGGAAGAAGACCTGCAGAGTTCCTTGTAGGAGATAATGAGGCCACTGGAATCTTCAGAGGCATGTCCTAGGTTATTTACCTAATAATTGCAGGCTATATTTCAGAACATAAGAGGGGCTAATGACTCCATCTGATCCAACATCCTGTTTCCCAGCAAATCCCATTATCAGATACCGAGGGAGAAGTAAGATCTGGTCAAACATAAATACTTGTGAATAATCTAAACTTATACTATTTCCAGCTCAGAGGACCTCCTGAACCTGATGAGGTTTGTCTATTTAGTAACCTTACACAGAACTGTCTTCAAAATATGTATTTAGTCTGCATTTAAAATGATATGTTGACAGTGGTGAGGTGATAGCTATTTAGCATGTTTTTAATTTGTATCTGATTTAAAAATTATAACAACTCTGAAGCTAAGTGTTTCAGACTGCAAACCCTTCAACAACATAGAGATCTGGAAATATAATGGCTGGGAAGTGTTTCTGTTTTGCAAAACCTAAAAACAACATTGCTTTTAGTGAGTAAAGTCATGAAAAAAGTACTTTTTAAAGTTCTCCTCTTGAGGGCAGCAAACATTCAGAACTAAAAGTCGTTCATGTTTCCTTATGAGGAGATAAAGAATATCCTGGATTTGAGATAGGCCAGAGTTAGCTTGCCCATTGGCCCTCAGGGTTCAGAGTACAGCTTTATTTACAGCCCTACAGTTCTTCTTCTAAAGGACAAAGCCTGAAAATTTAAGTGAAAAATGCAACATATGAAACCAAGGCTTCACTTTAAAAACCAGATGAGAACAGAGTAACCAAGAAGTAGAAACATATAGAATCATATAATCATAGATTCATTAAGGTTGGAAGAAACCTTGAAGATCATCAAGTCCACCTGTCAACTCAGCACTATGAATATAACCCCTAAACAACTAAACCACATCACCCAGCACCAGATCCAGATACCTCTTGCACACCTTCAGGGGTGGTGACTCCACCACCTCCCTGGGCAACCTAAAGATTGGCCTCCACCTCACTAAAACCTCCTCTCAGGTAGTTGCAGAGAGTGATGTGGTCTCCCCTGAACCTCCTCTTCTCAAGACTAAACATCTCCTTCAGTCATTCCTCATCAGACACGTTTTTCAGACCTTTCACAAGCCTTGTTGCTCTCTGTTGGACATGTTCCAGCACCTCAGTGTCCTTTTTAAAGTGAGAGGCTCTAAACAGAATGCAGTACTCGAGATGTGGCTTCACCAGTGTTGAGTACAAGAGGATGATCACTTCCATAGTCCTAGCCACACTCTTCTTGATACAGGCCAAGATGCCATTGGCCTTCTTGGCCACCTGGTGACACTGCTGGCTCGTATTGAGCTGGCTGCCAACCAGCACCCCCAAACCCCTTTCTTCTGAACAGCTCTCAAGCCACTCCCCCAGTCTGTAGCACTTCCTGGGATTGCTGCAACCAAGTACAGGACCTGGCTCTTATTGAACCTCATGGAGCTGTCCTTAGCCCACTGACCGAGTCTGTCCAGGTCTCTCTGTAGAGCCTTCATACCTCCGAGCAGATCAACACTCCTATCCAACTTAGTGTTGTCAGCAAATTTACTGAGGGTGCACTCAATTCCCATGTCCAGGTCATCAGTAAACATATTAAATAGGGCTGGCTCCAAAACTGAGCCCTGGGGAACAGCACTAGTGACCGGCCACTAACTGGATTAAGCTTCCTTGACCACAACTCCCTGGGCCCAGCCATCCAGCCAGTTTTCTACCCATCAAAGAGTCACAGAATCACAGAATCAAAGAATATGCCAAGTTGTAAGGGACCCACAATGATCATCGAGTCCAGCTCCTAGCCCAACACAGTCCACCCATTCAAGCCATTAGCAGCCAGTTTTACTAGGGGGATGCTGTGAGAGATGGTGTCAAACACTTTACTGAAGTCTAGATAGACCACATCCATATTTCTCTCATTTACAAAGCTGGTCACTTTGTCGTAGAGATTGATCAGGTTGATCAGGCGGGAACTGATTTTCATAAATCCGTGTTGGCTAGCCTTGATCCTCTGGTTGTCCTGCATGTGCTGTGTATTGGCACTCAGGATGATTTCCATAACCTTGCCCAGAACTGAGATTAGACTGACCTGTAGTTTCCCAGATCATCCTTGTGACTCCTCTTGTAGCTGGGTGTTACATTTGCTAGTTTCCAGTCATCTGGAACTTCTTCAGTTAACCACAACTGCTGGTAGATGATTGAGAGTGGTTTGGCAAGTTCTTTTGCCAGTTCCCTCATTACTCTGGGGTGGATTCCATTAGGGGCCATAGACTTGTGCATGTCTAATTGGCATAATAGTTCATTAGCTATCTCCTCCTGGATTATGGGGGCTTCAATCATCTCCACATCACCAACTTTCAGCTCAGGGAGCTGGGTATCCTGAGGACAACTGGTCTGGTGGCAAAGAAGGTATTTTCCTCATTCTCTGTCACTACACAATCCTCATTGCATTCAACAAATGATGATCCTCCTTTTGGTGCTAATGTATTTATGGAAATGGTTTTTGTTGTCTCTAACTGTAGTAGCAAAATCAAGTTCCAGTTAGGCTTTGGCCCTTCTAATCTTCTCCCTATATGACCTCACAACATCTTTGTAGTCCTTCCAAGTTACCTGACCCTCCTTCCAGACATAATAAATTCTCTTTTTTTCCACTAAGTTTCAACCTAAGTTCTCTCCTGGTCAGTTTAACCAATTTTTTCCTCTTACAACTTGCCTTTTTATAGATGGGCACAGCCTGCTCCTGAACATTAAAAAACTCGTTTTTAAAGCACATCCAGCCTTCTTGAACTCCATTGCCCTTCAGAACTGACTCCTAAGGAACTCTGCCAATCAGTGTCCTAAACTGGCCAAAGCCTGCCTGCTGGAAGTCCAAGGTGGAAGTTCTACTGACATCCCTCTTTCCTTCACCCAGTATAGAAAATGCTAACATTCCGTGGTCATTATGCCCAAGACAGCCACTGATCACCACATCACCCACTCATCCTTTGTTCACAAACAACAGGTCTAGCAGGGCTCCTCCTCTGGGAAACTCATTTACCGGTTGTGTTACGAAGTTGTCTTCCACACACTGCAGGAATCTCCTACACTGCTTCCTCTCTGCTGTATTGTATTTCTAGCAGAGAGCTGCCAGGTCGAAGTCACCCACAAGGGCTGGTAATCATGAGACTTCTGCTGGCCACTTGCAGAAGGCCTCATTAGCCTTTTCATCCTGGTTGGGTGGTCTATAACAGGCTCCCACCATGATGTCTGCCCTGCTGGGTGGTCTATAACAGGCTCCCACCATGATGTCTGCCCTGCTGACCTTCCCCCTGATCTTTACCCACAGGAACTTTAGCCACACCCACTTTGTCATCTTCATCATCATAAAGGAACAGTTTGAACTAGTGTTATATTTACTACTGAAGATAACTGTGACTTTTGTGTAGTCTTTGAATGAAGCTAGATAAAAGAGTAAATTAGACAAGTGTAAGTGTAACCTATCATACTGGCAATACTACAAACGCACACTGGTATTTTATTAATAGAAACTCTGTGTTTCAGAACTTTTCTCTTTGCTTTTGACCCAGAAAGTATGCCTGACCCAGGCATGACCCACTTCCCTTGAATTTACTTCATGTACTAGAAAACATAATGCCTTCAAACTGGAGAGTGATGCAGAGCTCCTGGGAACAATAGAAGGAGTTTCTTTGTCCTCTGCTGGTTCCATGGCTTACTTCCAGATCCCAGTAAAGCTGGATATAATTTTAAGTGTGGTATAGCTGTTTTGTACCAAATTGCACTCTCAAGGAGTACTTGCAGTCTTGTAGCAAGAAGGTATACTCTGCATGTGTTCTCCAAATCCCATACCTCAAATATCCAAGTAGGTTACAGATACTTGAATTCTTCATGCATGGTGATATCGAACAGTTCATCATAAAGCAGAGGAAATTTGGGGAAAGCATCTGAAAGGAATATCGTGTAGACCAAAGGAATAAAACTCATTTTGAATAATGTGAAAGGCAGTTGATGTTGCATGTCCATGCAGGCTTGAGAAGGATACCTGGCTTTGCAGGGTTATTCTGTGTGGTGCACAGGGTGAAATCCATCTAGGCTGGTGAGAGGGCATATGATTAATATGCTCCATCTACCCGTATGGCTGGACTTAGTCTCATCACTTTCTGGGATAGCTGACTTTGCAGCAGCTGTTTCAGCTTGCTCCTTGCCCACTTGTAAGACTCTGTTATTGGATCATGTGGAGCCCCCTCCTGCCTGTGCCTTGAAGAAAGGCCAGAGGGTAAGATAAGGATTGGATGGAGCATCGGTTAATCCTGCACAGGGCTGGACTGGGGAGCAGAACTGTCCCTTTTCCATACTTAGTGCCATGTACTCTCTTTTGATTAGGGAAATGAAGGACTGGATGCTGCTGATCATTTCTCATTGGAAATTAAGGCACTGGAGGCCCTGTGTGGAGCGGTCAGGAAGGCCAGGTGCTGTGGTTAGCTGGGGGAGCTGGGGAAATTAGTATAGCCTCCCTGAAGTCCTTCAGAGTACTGGCCATGGGGCCCCTGTCTGATCCCTGGGAAGGTATCCTTTTCGCTTTTCTTACCTAGGTTGACCTCTCTTCTGCCAGAAGAGCAACTTATCTAGGCTAGCCATGATTTTTGTCCATATGCTCTAACATGTCCTGAAGGATTAATTTAATAAAATGTTGTATATGTCTCCTTGCTGTTATATATTGAAAGCTTCTGCTTTCAAGAGTATAAACCCCACAATCATTGATAATTCTGTCTATATTACCATTTTACATGTTATCATTTGACTGGATTCATAAATGGCATCACCCCACGCCAAAATCAAAAAGTTTTCTGTACCCATGTAAGTATCTTTAAGTGCCTTCTGAATTTTTTCTTTTTCCCTCTATTAATGTTGTGGCATTTTTTGCTATAACATAATTCAGAATTATGAAGTATTCATTTTTGCACAGATATATATGTGTCTGTCTTATATGGGTATTTCAAATTTTATTAATATGCATGCAATATAAATAGAAAATAATAGCATCTGATGTTCAGTATAAAACATACCTTTCAGATTAGCCATGCAAAGTATATAGAAATAATTAACTTTATGGCCACTAGATGTGACTGTTGCTCTATGTATACGTGACTGACGCATCATTCATTGCTCCAAGTTGAGGTCCCCTAAAAAAAAGCAGTGGGGTAAATCTATAGCTTTCTAGTGGCAGTGTCCTTAATGCTACACATTGAATATTCAGCATTTCTGTTAAAAATGACACTTTAGAATTTTTAAAATACATTACTTCATTATTCTGTATATGTATATTATTATGTATACAATATAACAGATCTTTATATTAGAAGAAAAACGTTATTTCTAGAAAAACGAATTGGTAGTAGAAAATAAATTAGTAGATCTTTGCATGGAAGATCTGCTAGATGGTTTTTCATTTTTTGATTTGATTAGATGCTCAAAATATTTTCCGGTTCAGATAGAACTGTGAAATTGGAAAACATGCCTTTTCAATTGTTAATTAATTTTCTCCAACTCCAAAATAACCCTTAGACCTAATTAATAATAAATTCAATTATTTTAATTTTTTATCTGTATCACAGCAATGAGATCCCTAATACCTATCTATCCTGCCCAGATAACTAGCCCAAAATATCTCTTGGAGTCAATCTTCTACTTATCCTTGCTCATGAATTAGTGAGAAATACAAATATGATCAGCAAAGTGGAATCACAAAGGGAAATCACAAATCACCGTGATGTAAAAGCCAGTTCAGAATGGGACTCAAAAAATTCAGAATCCTCAAAAATAGAGGAGTTGCTTTTCATGAGCCTTCAGAGACCATGAGGCACGAGCATTACATATTGATTTTTAAATCAGTGCAGACAGTCCACAGATTTTTAAAATACTTTTTGTTAATGGAAAAAGTGAGACTTCAGAGAAGATTAAATTTATGTCTATTGTCTCTTAGCCTCTCACCACACACCACACTGGAGAGTATAACTCCCACCTCCTTGACCTGTCTGTAGGCACTGGGGTAGCTATGTGGTGTTCCCAAAGCCATCCCTGTCTCAGGCTGAGACAAGCCCCTGACCCAGACTCTCCTCAGGGACACTGGTCCAGCCCCGACCGTCACTGAACTTGCCGCAGTTTATTAATGTCTTTCCCATACTGGGGAACAGTAGCTCTGGTCTAGTGAGTGTTGAGTAGAAGCAGATAACCAGTCAGGGATCAGGGACAACCTCTCTGATCTCCTGGCTGTGCTCCTGTGTTGCAGCCCCATGCTCTTCTGGCAATCTCTGCTGCCAGGGAATGCTGGTGGTTCATGTTCAAGTAATTGGTTGGAATAAGAAACACAGCATAGAAATAAGTTCTCAGCTTTTTAGATGGGAGAAATTCATAAGTGAGTTCTGCATGGATCTGTGGTGGGACATGTGCACGTGCCTGGAGAAAGGAAGTGGTAAAGTAATAGGTTTCAGATAATACTAAATCATTCAGGGAAATGAGGAAAGAGTGTATCATATGTAAATCATTCAGGGCAAAGAGTGTATCATATAAATACATCATATATGCATGATTATACATATATGTATGTATATCTACTCAGAAGTACCATGTTGAATTTTTCTGGATGGTTTGATGAAAAGATCAAATCAGTGCCAGATAGAGGTCAAAAAAGTAACTATTAAGTTTTCAGAAGAAGCTACACAGACTAAGACAGAATGTTTCATTACATATGTTTCTGCTTGCTTCATCTTAAATGGGGAAGAATACAATAAAATGCCCAGACAGAAAGAATTAGAAGACAGAACTGGAAGAAGCTTCAGAGACAAGCTACAAAGCTGAGCAAGTTCATGGATTTCTCAGTAAAGTGGGGTGCTGGAAGTAGTCCGAAAGAGAGAGAAATGAGGGGCACAGGGCAGAAGTCTGTAAGCAGGTGAGTAGTGTGATGAAAGTGAATAGGAATAAGTTCCTCTCAGCATCCCCCAGTACAAAACCTGGCACATAACAAATAAAGCTGGATGTATATCTTTGTTCACAGTACAACTGAGCTGCAGGATCCATTGTCATGGGATGCTGTGGCTACTAAAATTTTACGGTATCAGAGACCTCATGGTTCTTAGTCAAGTGGCAGTTGTAAAATGCTTATAAACCTTTAAGTGTACAGGCTACAGAAATTCAGAGGAGTATATTGTACAGGAGAAACATCCTACATGTTTGTGCTGTTCTTCCGTATTTCCTTGAGCATCATCCCGTGGTTACTGCCAAGGACAGGGTGTTGGGCTAAAGGGGCCTCCAATCTGAGCCAGTGTGGACCCTTATTTAATAATTTTAACCAAAATGGGTAATATGAAGGAAAAAAAGAGGGACTTCTGTAAAGACTACTTTAAGCAAATTCAAAAGTTTATTTTTTACCTGACTATTGAAGTCCCTGTAAAATAGCATTACAAGAAAGAAAAAAAGTAACAAAATTGTACAGTAAAAATCCATGTTAAAAGTAGGATTTAATAGAGTATCATAAGGACAAGTAATTGCTAATTTTTAAATAGTCCTACCTAGTCAAAGCTCCTATGCATCATAAAGCCGTTGTGTACGTAGTAAGACACATTTGCATAGGCTAGTGGTAGCTACCAATCACAATTTTCACAGTATCCTCCAAGTGAATGAAGATTCCATCCCATGAGGATCTCCACATTTCTCTTAGGAGAAAAGGTAAGTAAAATGGCTTACCTACCTCTCACTGGATCCAAGAAATTACAGAAATCAACTGTTTTTCAAAATTTGATGTTGCAGGTCACCAGGTGTCTTGTTCAAACCATACCAGGCTGGAGGGATTTCAAAGGAACTGTGTCTTTTGGAAAGACTAAACATTAATGGAGCAGCAGACTGTTCTAATAAAGCGCTTTTTCTCTCACTTCAAGTTCTGTTCCCTCAAACTTAGGTGATCCAGCTTATCTTAACTGGGGAGGAATAATATTGGGAATGTATCAATCCAGAAATCTTCCAGATTCTTTCCTTCAGTGAGATGCAGTGCTTTCCTGACTTTTATTCATATAATTTGGGGTGATGGAAGATGCAAAAAAGACATCAAAGGCATCACAGAGCTCTCACCACTTCTAGTCCTGTGCTCATGGATAGGTGAGAGACAAGATCTGACTGGAAAATTCAGCTCAGCAGGAGGCCCAGGAGAAGAGCCATTCTCTTCAGATGGGAAATGTGTGAGCTGATCTGTGTATGACATCAAAGAGTTAACATGAAAACAGTCATACACTGAAAGTCCTGAATTTGTGATGCTCTGTAAGAAAAGCATCTTGAACAGTGAAACAAAGAGGAAGCTAATGGTTGTTCCTTCCAACTAGGAACCGGTAACTGCTAATGCTGTGCTGCAGAGAATTTTCTTTAGGAACCTTTTGTAAGGGAGAATTACACCTCCAAACCATTTCAGTGACTTCTGGTTTAGCATGTCTAGCTTGGCCAGCTTCTCACTTTGCTACTCACATATCTTAGGTGTTTGCAATACATCTCTGAAGCCCTCTTCTCCCCACCAGCTCCCTTTTTCTCTAAGACAGCCTGGTACCACTGCCCGCTTGGGGCTTGAAGTCTAAACTTCATTGGGATCATATTTAATAACACCTTGGTACTCACACAGCACTTGAATATCCGAAGCGCTTTACAAATATTCCCTAATTAACTTTGAAGTGTTTCCTGGCAGCATCATAGAGAGTAGAGATAGGAAATGCTTAGAGACAGAAAAATGCTCTACCCATGACAATTTTCAAAACACTCAAAGACAGGGTCATCAATCACTTCCTTTGGAGACTATGGGAAAAAATTATTACCAACACCTGTTAGTACTCTTCCTTCTTCTACTCCCACCACTCTGCAAAAATCTCACAGAATTTCACAAGATGTCAACTAATTAAATATTGGCATTTGTCTGGACCAGCCTCTAATCCCTCTTCTTCCTTCTGGCTAATGGCATGACATCTGTGCTGTCATTTGACTAACTGATAGTATTCTTCCTGATTACAAGGCATTTAAGAAAAGGTTTATAGGGAAGAGGACAGTGAGTGAAGCAAAGCTGTGACATCTCTTGAAATGTGCCTAAAGGAGATATGGGTACAGTGAAAATCCACTGAGTGAAATTATGTCTTCTGGGTGATAACCAGGACTGATAAAGCCATTTTCCAAAGATAAAAATGAGAGCTAAAAACACCCATCTTGGAGAAATGGTATTTGGGGTGTGTTCCTCATGTGGACAAGGTGAGACTGACAGAACAATCCTAAATGCACTTTACCTTGAACAATCTCAATAATCATCTCTCTGCAATTAGCTTTTTAAATGGACACACTGAATTGTTGGATAAATTGCCTGTATTTCAATCAGGTGTTAAAGTCACTGGGCTGGAAGCAAGTCTCTATCTACAGTCATAACTTGGTTTTCACGGAGTGGGGTGAACAGATTTAAAATCCACCACTTCTTACTAAGAGGACATGCTTCCTTTTCAGTCTGTCTTGCTGCCTGCTCCAGCACGCATGCTACTCCTGCTGAATTTTTGGAAACAAATTTGTTTTGCTACTACAGCACAAAACAAACAAGATTTTTCTTTTGTTTGTTTGCTTGTTTGTTAGTTTTTGGTGGGTTGAGTTCTTTTGTTTTGTTTCATTTCATTTTGTTATGGGAGAGAAGCAGGACGGAGCTGCCTATGAGACCACAGCCTAACACAGAGGATGAACAGTGAGATACAGATGTTGCTGAGAAGATGTCCAGTGTGTTTAAATGGCAAGTGCTGACAGGGAGCACTGAAAGGTAAAACTCCTAACCCCTCACAGAGAGAGAAAAGAGAGTTTCTGTCATGCTGCGTGCCCTACACTTGATGGCATTTCCCAGGGTTACCTCAAAAAAGCTTGCCTCTGAGATTGACTCCCACGCCAAAGTTCATTAAAAACCTTGTTTAAACTTGCAAATGAAATGAAACCCTGAGGTCACAGTGGTAAAAAAAATTGACACTGTGCTTCAGCATGGGCCCACATCGTTTTGGACCCAAGCCTATCTTGCACCTGCACCAACCCAACATGACTCAAAGGCTCAGGATTTTGAGGAGCTTTTGGGGGATGTTGAAGGGGAAAGCCCAGGCGTCTGCGGCCCCTCAGCATGGGCTTTGCCTTTCTTGCAGCATAAAAGGGATGAGCTTGGTGGACTCAGCTGTACCTGCTGTTCACCCTACTTGCCCTGGAGGAAAGGTCACAAAATGGGCACGGGGTGGACAGGTCAGTCCAGGGCCTTCCCGGTGAATAGCTCAGGGCAACCTCCATATTGTGGCACTATGTTTTGGCTGGGATAGAGAACATATTCTTCACAGTAGCTGGTATGGGACTGTGTTTTTGATTTGTGCTGGAAACAGTGTTGATAACACAGGGATATTTTCATTATTGCTGAGCAGTGCTTGCTCAGAGTCAAGGCCTTTTCTGCCTCTCTGCCCACCCCAAAATCAAACAGGCTGGGGGGCACAAGGAGTTGGGAGGGGCCACAGCCAGGACAGCTGACCCCAACTGACCACAGGGATATCCCATACCATATGGCATTGTGCCCAGCATATAAAAGTGGGAGAAGAAGCGGGGAAACTTTGGAGTGATGGCATTTGTCTTTCCCAAATCACTGTTAGGCATGATGGAGCCCATCTCTCCTTGGTGTGGCTGAACACCCACCTGCCCACGCAATGGGCAATGAATGGATTCCTTGTTTTGCTTTGCTTGTGTGCAAGGCTTTTGCTTTACTTGTTTAACTGTCTGTATCTCACTCTGTGTCTTTTCTCACTTCTGCTCTTCTGATTGTCCCCCGCTCCCCTTCCCTCTGGGGAAGAGTAAGCAGCAGTTGTGTGGGGCTGAGCTGATGGATAGGGTTAAACCATGACAGACTGGAATGGAAAGTGGGATAAGGTGCACTCAGACCAAACCACAGAGAAGACAACAGAGCAGCAATCTGGCTTGCCAGCATTGGAAGAGAGGGACTACCTGTCAGACCTTTTCACATTCACAGGGAAATGGCGCAGACCAGCCTTTTATTACCCTAATGCTTTCCCTGGACACTTACAGAGCTTTAGTTAAGCATGCCTTGTAAGCACCAATAGGGCTTGCTGAGCTTCTTCCTTTCCACATCACAGCAGTGATCCTTTTGTCTGGGAAGGTCTCCACCATCTTCTGGACCAGGCACCTACAGAGTAACATTGTCCTTGTATTTCTGGACCTCACTAAAATTATACTATCTAACCCAGAGCTGAGCTAGGCTCCAACTCTGTGACAGATGAGAAAAGCCAAGTGTTGTACTTTATAAGGGCTAAATATGGAACAGCTTTAAATTAGTAAACTCTCATATACTATTAACAGGTTAATCTAGGAGACGTGACAAGAAGGGATTAATAAACTAAAGTTTTAGCAGCAGTTTTCAGTACCTATTAAGAGAGGGATATTCTTGCTTAACTGAGCATGGCTGGATAGCCAAACTTACATTTACCCAATGCAGATGCTGAACTCATTTAGGATCCCTACTCTTCAGAAGGTGTGAACCTGAGCTGCAGGGAATGCAGTATATGCCATCTCTGAACTGCAATTAGGGGAATTCGTATGTTTTATAGTGTGCTTCTGCTGAAGCCAGGAGCAAAATAAATGACTGAATGAAAAAAGTCTCTTTATGTCAGTGGAGACCAAATTGTCTAACAAATCAACAATAAATACCTTGCTAAATTAAATCTTGTTTTCTTCAAATAGCCATAAAGAGTGTGAACATTCAACAGCAAGCTGATTGCATAAAACAAAGACATCTTAGGCAAATGCCAAAAATTACAAACAAGGTATTGTTTAGCATCTTGATACTCAGATAAGAGTATATGAATGTTATTCAGACTTTACATAAGCATTCCCTTTTCTCTTTAAGGAAATCAAAGGCAAGACTCAAAGCAAAGCAATATTTCAAGTCAAAATTATTATACTACTAAAATAGGATTTTATAAAAAATACTTATATCTTTCTATATAATACCTGCTTTCTCTCAGTGAGATACAACCTACTGCTCAGAATATTGCACTGCCCATGGCTATTTTCTCTTCTCCCCTATGTATACACACATACACATATGCGTGCATTCCTGATCTAACATAGAGACACTCTCATAGAGCACTTTCACACATCCTCAAGGGCTTTTTCAACTAATGGAGCACTCTGGCATCCTTAGGCTGAGATGAAATATTCAACACCTTACAGAGGTTACGCAATCCTTCTTTTATATGTAATTAAACTACTCTGGTTTACATGGATTAAAAAATTCATAAACACTTCACTCCGTTAAAGCTTTTACTAGTACAATGGAGTCATTCCCTGAAAATATTCTGTACAACTTTCTTGTGGTGTCAGGGAATATTTTCTTCCTTTTCTCCAGAAATGTGAAGAGGCTGACGTGAAAATTGTGATCCTTTGTACTTTTTTTCTTATTTTGGAAGCAAGAGTGTCTGAAGCAAGTTGTCTGTAAACAGTAATCCAGCTGTTTTACTGTATTCCTTATCCCCTCATCTTCTTCCCTACCCCACTATGTATCCTAGCTCTCACTCCCCAGCCCTCGATGTTCATTTGCCAGAGGCAGCACTAACGTAGCTCCCTGTGTGCAGGCTGGCTCCCAAGCTATCAGCAAACTGGGTGTATTGCAGCTGACTTTTGCCAGATCTTTTCTGAATAGGAACAGTAATATAAGCCCCTTTCCAGAACCACCACTTTTCACATGGTTTACCACACTTCTCTTATTTTTTCAGGTTTCACTGATAATGACCAGTGGGTTCAGTGGTTTTTGGTGGGTGTGAGATACACCTGTATGCACAAGCAGGTAGCCAGAGAAATTGTGAAGATCTTTTGCCTTTAGAAAGCCAACCTAGAAAAGAGAAGGGGTACAAAATCATATTCAGTCCAAACTACAGCTGTTAACTAAGAGGGCATGGGAATGGAGGTCCCACTGTGTACAGGCAATTCTCTATTTGTACAAATACTTTTCTTGTTCCAGTCACTGCTGGAAATAGGATACAGGTTAACTGATTTTGTGGACTGATCAAAAAGGACAGAAATATTTCCATCTTTTATACAACATTAAGATTTAAAAAAAAAAAAGGAAAGAAGAGCAAATAATACTCTGAGCAGCAGTACTGCTGGTTTCTGCTTTGCTTGGTGCCTGATATATTTAAGACCTCAAGTAGTCTGTCATAGTGGATTGAAACTGACTGGTAGCTTCAAAAATTATTAGACAGTGAATAAACAGAGAGGTGAACACAGAGGTGGATAGGCAAGAAAAAAAAAATACTTCTCCTCTCCTATCTACACCTAATCAAAGTTTAATTAAAATTTCTCATGAAAGTCACCTGCAGGAGAATCCTGATTTATGCTCCCATGATTTAATCATATAATCATCTGACTTTCTGCCTGAGAAATCTAACTATTATTCTAAGTGTAAGGTCTAGGAGACCCTACTAAGTTTCTTGCCTAAGAATCAGAAGTCCTCAGGTGCTGGTTTTCCAAGCTCAGAGTAATATTTTAGCAAAAAGTATGCAATGGATTTTATTTCCTCCTGTGATGATTTGCCTCCCATTACTAAGCCATACGAATGAAAACACTCTGTTTTTTTTTATAGAGATTGACGACAAAAAACAATACATAATTCAGAGAGAGGTCCTGAATTCAGTTACCAGAAGCTGCCTCACTTTTCTTTTTCTTTCCCTCTTTATTTTAAAAATCAGAATAATGTTTGTTTAAGATCCTTAGTGACTTTGTACAGTGTGAGAGCAGTAAGAGTGTTGAAGAGGCTGTTCTGTGGGAGGGTGAGAGAAGGGACAAGAACGTGCAGGGCTCTTCCTGGATCTCAGTAACAAAGGCCTGACAACAAAAGCTTTAATAATATAGCTGCTTTAATAAGACAGAATAGGACAAGAAATATAGATAGCGAGTAAATGTTATGTCCTTTCAGATGCAGGACACTTGTGTTTGTGCAGCATTGCAGCTAAACCAAATGGACTTTCCCAAGTCATGCTGTGCATAGCAGATAATGTCTGTGTAGGGAGGGTCTCCTGTTTTGGTTGTTTGAGCTATTGTATAGTACAATAATTGTACTATATGCAGGAAAACTACTGTATTTCTACAGGATGTTCACACATTAACTTCTCGATACCTTTTTTTCAGATGAAGTCAAGGCCAGACAGGTGCTGTGATTAGCAGGGTCAGGTGGGAGCTGCCTGCAGGCTCCCCTGATGCCACGAGCTGGTGGAGGTCATCCTGCAGCCAAGGGACATGGATAGCCCAGGACCGGCCTGTACCTGCTCACGTTACCTGTGTTGTGGCTCACTCCGTCCTCAAGGAACCGTGCTCTCCTGGTCAGGATCAGCACATAGCACCCCTTGACCCATGTAGAGTTTACATTTCCCAGAGCTGTATTTTAAGTTGTATGTAATATTAATAACGTAGGGGCTTCTCAAGCCCTAAGTATGAGCCCTAACAGAGCAGACGTGACCTGTCCAAGATCATCGACTCCATGAATGCAATGTCCTCAGCAAGGCTTCCTGTACAGATGTGTGTCTTTTAAGATTTTCCCCTGCATTTTCAATTTAAAAATAATTTGGTACATGTGAAGTGTGTATGAATCATTTAAAAATGTCACCAGAGACTTACATTAAAGGGTAATGCAATACTCTGTAGAAACTAGAAATAAATCCCCCAGCGCAGAAAACTGCTGTACTGCAGAACAGCAATTACAAGCAAACAAAAGGAAACAACAAGATTCTTGAATATTCTGGCTGTATCTCCAAACCTAATTAGTTCAGCCTCCAACAACATCAAAGAGTGCTTCATTAATGAACCTCTGAATCATCTGTACTCCTCTGTGACTGATAACCGTGACTCAGTTTTACCAGCGATGAGGATGAGGTGGTTTGGTAATAAAGACATTAATTTGCCCACAGTCTCCAAATTCTACCATGATCTTGCATGGGCAGGCTGTCATATCTGCACCTCAGTTCTTCAGTGAAAGGCAGTGCTCCTCAACATCCTGACATTTCTATTACTTGTAGAATGGATCATGCATTGCATTGAGCCTTGAGCCCAGCAGAGTAGTCCTGAAGCACTTGAGAATGAAGAGAAGGCACTCACAGATGGGAGTCCTCAAATACAAAATGACTCAGTCTTCCAGATGTTTCACAAGGAGGAGATTTAGAAACATCTAGGTTGTAGCAGTTGGAAAAGCAGGAGCATGGTTTTAGGGAAACAGTAGTTCAGAGTTCATAGGGAAAGAATAGATAAAGAAAAGGGGAAGAAATAGTGAACAGAACAAAGGTTTAATGAACAGAGAAGAATGGGATAACTAGAGAAAGAACATTAAGTTACTATCAGATTATGTGGAGGGAGATTAATGAGAAAAATGAACAGAGTTATTCTGATAGAGAAACCAGAGATAGCTGTTTAACAAATAGAGAAAAGAACTACCTCAGATGGTTAATTAAAACAGAACTGCTCTTGTAAGATACTAGGTAAAACTAATAACCACAGATGCCATCATATTCAGATTGATCCTGATGACAAAAGTATATTTTAGCTGCTTCTTTTCTTGCAGAGATGCATCAACAATGAATATCTTAACTACATTCAACTACAGAACCTATGTATTAGAGTGGTGACACTTTGGTGATGAGTAGAGGGGTCTACCAATTTGTCATCTTGCAAAATACAGTACTGGGACAAGCCTAGCTTGTCTGTGTAAAGCTGTAAGGGCCAGTCTGTAAGGGAAGACTGGAATACATGTATTAAAAAATACATTCTATTGAATAGTAGTAAGTCCCTAAAATGAATGTTAGGATGAATTCTGGCCTCCTCATTATAGCTCAGATATGTTGTTAAATGTACCTGAAGTGCAAACAGCCCAAGAAGTGACAACAAAATAGAAAAAAAAAGATGAGGCTTCTACAACACAAAATATTGCAAAATCAAAGGTCTGTTAACCTGAAAATTACCAAAAATAATGAAAATATAACATTTCAGGAACAAGTTATTATCGTTTCGGGAATTTAAATACTTTAAACAGGTTTATTTGATTTTTCTAATGCTCTTGTAAGCCCATCAAGCAAAGCTGAAGCTGTCTTTGCATCACTTGTTTTCAAGTAGCATCGAAAATTCTGAACAGGTTTTGTTGCACACTGACATATACCACTTACAGTGCTCTACTGCTAACATACTTTTCACAATACAAGAATGTTAAGATTGCCTCCCTGAGAAGCTGTCAGGTAAAATCCTATTTACTCTAGCGTGTCATAAAAAAATCCAAGTATAACAAACTTTTCTGTCCGTTTTAGATTTTGAATATGTCTAGATCTGACATCAGTTCCCTATGTAACAAATTTTGACTGTCGGTTTAGATATTTTAAGTTACTTGTTCTGAAACTGAATTTAAGTAGCAATGTTGGCTTTTAATTTCTTTGAAGTATAAAGTCTAAGGTTAAAACTTCTTCAACCACATATGCTCTAACTGGAGAGCAGTAACTGCTGGTTGACATCTGTGTGGCAAGAACTGAAGTTGCTTATTATATGCTTTCCTTTTCCTTTTTTTTTTTTCTTCACTCTGTGTGAAGACATACTTTTCCTCAGGGAAAGTGTGCTTCTTCCTCAGAGAGCATCTTCTCCTAGAAATTGTTCTGTAATTATGGAAAAAGCATTTAGAACATTGCCATGGCATGAAAATTCAAAATATTTAGATGATATCAAATTTTACTTCTGGTGAGAAAGACATTTATTTAAATGTGAAATGCTGGAGGTGGACTGCATGGGCTATGACTGTGACATCTTATAGGAGAATTTCGAAGATCATCTTCAGGACATGATGACATGCAGCTTGTGTTGGCCTAGAGATTGTCTAGTGGGGAGGTAGGAGTGTTGAAGAGTGGCTGCTTTTGTACGGTTGGGCATCTGGTCTCTGGCCCTCCCTCAAGTTCTCTCCACAACCTCGTGTCATGGAGCTCCCCACACCCACAGGGTGTCCTTATGTCCTTTTGGGGTCTGATGTGGCTCAGGGCCCACACTCTCATTCACAGCATCCTTTTAAAAGGTCCAAAGTGCAAGGTGCAGCTTTTCTATTTCTGGGTGCTAGTGATGCTAATCAGAGGGTAAACTGCCAGGAGAGACTCCTTTCCTTCCCTGCTGCACAGAAATTTTGATGTTGGACAACTCAGATCTCTACAGCAGCCAGAGCCTCACTCATGAAGGGTATAGTCAAATATGTCAGAAACAAAGGTTAGAGAAGAGCGCATGACACAGAATTGACTCATGACTGACAGTCAGCACATGATACTTTGAGGCTCCCTCCTTCTGCCATGCCCTACCCCTTGGCAGCCCTCATTACACCCAGATTTCTGCCAGACCCCTCTTATCCCACAGTCCAGCTTCCATATGTGCCTCAATCCCTGCAAATCTGTAGAAAGCAGGTGGAGAAAGCTCCATGGGGGTGCCGCATACGGGATCAGAGACATCCTGTGACAGAATGGAAGTACAAAGCAGTGTCCCTAATTACTGATTACCGAAGGTTTTCCCACTCCCTTTCCAGGATCTCTTCAAACCCCTCCTCACCTCCTAGCTCCCAGCTGAGTAAAACCTTTCTTGGCTTGTGGAGTCATGCAAGACCCTGATGGGACTTGTAGTGCCAATTTTGCAAGGAATCTCTCCAATCAATGGAATGTTTAGATGCTTCCACATCTGAGAATGCTCAGAGCTTGTGCCAGACTCTAGTTCCTTTTAGGCACATGTGAACTGCTACATTTTGGAAACTTCTGTGTGCAAAGAGATGGCTGGAGAAGGAATTACTTCTGAGTGTTAGCTCTCAGACGGCTTTTTGGGGTACATAGTTTTCTGGCTCCTATACCATACTTCCCACCTTCATTACTGTATTTCTGAGAGGCACCTCTAGGCTATCATCCAAAGTCAGTGTGGAAACACTGCAGAAAACTGAGCCAGATTTACTAGTTGTGCCCCTTCTACCACTGAGATGTCCCGGACCCATTGGGCAAGTGGAAGGAACTACAGGAGACATTATAAAACCTAGGCTCAGTTACTTGTCTCTAAGGCCGAGATCTTTGTCACCAGCTTTAGATGGGCATGCCATAAACCCAGTGGAGCAAACATGGAAAGTCTCTATTGGAAGCTATCCATATAAAAGGAACTTTCAATGCTGAGGAGATCTTAAGGAAGTTGGTTTATGTCAGCCCTGTTAGTCTCTTTGCCAGGGAACTGGATATCTAGTATTTAGTTTTACTTTACCTCTCTCCTCAGATAAAGCTATCTTATAGTCAAGTTCCTTCTCCTTTCATTCCCAGACTACAAGGACCACTGATCAGACACAAATGAGGCTTTGTCCCCTATTACAGAGCACTGTAACATCTTATTCGAAACTTCCACTCTCATCTTTCTTTGAAAGCCCCTTCCTGTTGGCTTTTGTTTTTGTTGAACATCCTCAGTCTCTCCTTTCTACGAGTCTGAGCTCAGAGCACTTGAAGCATTTATCTTCATGTGAAGTTGCACTGAAGTGATGTGAGGTGTTACCACTGAATAATTTTTCACCCGAAGTAATCCATCATATGAAGTCAGACAGGGCAAGCATTACAAGTTTTGTGTGAAAGAAATAAAATTCTGCAGTGGCAGAGCAATAACTTGTAAAGATCATATTTTAAGTCTTGTCATTTTTTATTCATCCTTAACCTTGAATATAAATAATAGGTGGACCACTCTCTCCGTATTGAGCTAGTAATACCTGTCAGTGAACGAAGAGGAAGATGCAGGTAACTGAAGTCCTCTATTGCTTTTTCTTGTCAATAGTATTCCAGACAGAATACAAAGTCAACAAGGCCAGAATTTTTGGTCAGTGAGACACTGAAGATGCATGGAAGTATAATGAATTTCTTGGAGAAAATGACTGATCGGCTGAAGCTATTTTCCATGGAGTGGAAGTCCACTAGAACAGACACATGCTAGAATGAATGGGTGTCTTCTCTCCCGTGTGACACTCTCCTGGGAACCAAAATATAATTAGGACAAAAAGGGCCATTGCCGGGGAGGTAGAATAAAAATTCAGTGTTCAAGTGAGCAGGACAAAAAAAACATGTTTTGTAAAGATCATTTCATTCTCTGCAGCTCGTGTGGTTCAGAATCTCTCATTTATATTTGCTCTGTCATTCAAGTCTAAGACAAATATTTTACTTGAAATATTATTCTCAGTGCAGTTTAAACACAGGACCGAGGAAGGTTAAAAACCGCCTCATGACATGAATGTTTTGATATTAAAAATAAATCTTACTTGTAGAAATAAAAGCTATGTGAAAAATACAATTTGAAGCAAACACGTGAGAACATCTTGTACAAGGACCAGAATTACTGATATACTTTTGTCCTTAAAAGGATAAATTGCTCTCCACAGCAATCCAACCTGAAAATACTTTTGCTCCTATCCACTAGGCAATGACCCAGGGAATCACTGTTCAATTGGAAGGCTGGAGTTATAGGGAGACATGTTTCTTTATGCACTGCAAGAAAACCACTAAACAGAGGGAAAAATAAAGAAGAAAACATAGTAGGTGGCTGACTCAACAGAGGCTTGCTGCCTTTGTCTCTTTCCATAGCCAATGGAGAGAGGAAGAGGGTCCTGCCAGGCCAGCTGAGATTCTGTCATCAGGTATTCTGCATTGTCCACACCTTCACCACCTTAAACTAGAGCTACACAAAAAACCTCCAAAACGGGGAGAAAAGGTAAAGAAAGAAACAAAGCAAGAAAATGGATGGCAAACCACATATAGGGAGTATAAAGCAGAAGGGCACTTGAATGAGGAGAAGACCCACAGTTACACAGCAACTTATCATGGCTTCTCACAACAGAAGAGAGCAGAGTTAATGTTTTATCTTGCAAGAGATAAAGACCCAATTCAGGATCTCAGAACTCATGGCAATTGTATTTTAGAGCAGAATTGAATGGAAGTTGCAAGCTGAACAATTATAAGAAGAAAACATTCAGTGAGAGATTCTGGAGACTGTAATCTTGGAAAAAACTAAAAGAAGAAAGAGTGATATGAAGTTTTGCTGGTGGAGATGTACAGAAAAGGATGGATTTTGAAGGATGTCCAAAAAGTAAAGCTGCCCATGAGAAGCCTAAGACAGGTCAGAGAATTGCACAGCTGGAAATCTGAATTACTGAAATTACATCTAAAATGTCAATGACAATTACATAAAAGAGGTACAGGAAGAACCAAAATTTAATTTTATTCATCTTCAGCTAAGGAAGTACAGGCCTAAACAATATCCCATGCCTTCATCGCAATTGTTACAGAACATGACACACAGTGTACACTATGAAGGCTTTTAAGTTGCACTAAAAATTTAGGCAGATAGGGCCCTCCTCCTGAAGGCTTTCCAAAGTACATTCTTCAGTCCATTAGATATACAGGAGTTATCCAATTTACAAGAACTGATGAACTAGGAACAGAAAATTGAGGTGAAAGTCTGGTTTCTGAGTTATTCAGTCTAGATCTGTGCCCTGCCCTCACCCCTTCCAGCCCAGTATTTGGGCAGAAGAGTAGACATACATTTATGAAGTAGGATTTCACAAAAGTTGGAAAAATAAAAATATATGCCAGCAATATGCTGACTGAGAAATGCAAGGATTGTAGAGCAGATAGGATATGACATTGATGAGTGGTGAACCAGGGAGAAGCTGATGAAAGAGTCAGTGACAAGAGCAGAACAGATGCTACTGTACCTCAGTGACTCAGAAAAACAATTCCTTCAAAAACAAGTCAAAATTGGGCTACAGTAAAGCTTCACAAAGGATCTCAAGTTTTGCTGTGCCCTGGATATGTCAATTAATGAAGGAATGGTTGTAACTTCAGTTTCAACTCTTAAAGACAGGTGTGGGTCACATAAACTCAGATCCAGTTTAAATTTCCCTTGCCCACTTTGACAGGTATTTCCATCTGGATTTGATTCAGTAACATTATTGCTTTCAGTGGAACTTCAGTGTATATTGAAATCTAGAGATGTTCCTAATTCTCAGTGGTATTTTGATTCAAATTTAACGCTTATTGAAGAAGGGAATGTATAAGATTTATTTGAATTAGATCTTAATTTGTCCATGTAAACTATGACACAGTATAATTAGATCAGCTCGTTTATACATTTGTCAATAATATGAAGATAAATGAAAGCTGATCATATAGATCAGAGATTAAAATTTGGCTGCAGTTCTGTAGACAAAGCTATACCTCTTTAAAGCATTTAAGGCAACTTCTGTGACAACTGTTTTCCAAAGACACCACAGTTTTTTACTCCAGAAAAAAACCTTTTAGAAGTCTAATGCACCAGAGGTGTTTCCTGTGGAAGTGCAGTTTGGTTAAATTCTGTTTAGAAACCCAGTCAACCATGTTTTCGCAGTAATCATTTACTATGCACTGCTGTTATGGTGAACTGCAAAGTAGCAGTGCATAATCACATTCTGGTCTGACGTAAAAATGGGATTTTATATTTTAAATAGCAGTTCTCACATTGCCTTCTTACTAGCAGAATATTTTAGGCGGTACTGCATACCATGGTGGTCCATGCTGTGATCTGTAACACTAAAATTCAAAGTGAAAGAAAAGAAAATTTATTCACTTGCCACAACTATGAAGTATACATTCTGTTATTGATGATCTTACTGTAAAATCTTGATCTCCATAGTAATACTGTCATAGGAAATTACATGTGGTTGCTTTGAAATAGTGTTTTACCAGTGAAAGCCCTTCTAGATTCAACCTGAAGAAAATACATGAGATGAACATATCTTTTGAAAAACCTCCAGTTTTTCCTATTTGTGTTCACTTAAAATCAGTGGGAAGTAGCTACATGACACATCAATTTTTAATCAAAAATATTATAGCTAAATATATTTGTTTGGGAAGCTATAACAAAATGAATTATACAGTTCTTTCACAGTACAAATCAAAAGAGAATACTTAATAACACCATACAACACAAATTGTGCTTGGATAGTGATTTTCACAGGGTGTCTTAAGGAAAATTACACATAAAGAGTACAAACCCACAAATTTAGTTCATTCAGTGAAAGCCAAGGAGAACAAATAAAATTTAGGGCTGGATTTATAATCAGGAGTTGAATCAACAATACAAACCTCAGTAGGCAATATGTTCCAGATGTGAGAAATAGTACCCCAGCAAATCTCTAGCTTCCAACAAATGTTAGCATACCATTAAAACAGCTGAAAAAAATAGCACAGTTATTACCATAGTGACATTCTGCCACATATGTGAACAAAAGGCAGTGGGTTGTGCTAAGTTAAAATAGAATAAAAGTTTAAATGTAATATAGTGCTTCTCATAACAGACATACTGACTGAAAAATGGAACGATGAGCAAGAGGATACTAAACTGTGGTAATCTGTGTTGATTAATATGTGTCTTGAGATCCTCGTAAGAGACTAAAATTGACTAATAATGGTAATCCAGAGATAGATGAAGTTTCTGGATCTGTCAGTGCTTATGTATCAAATGATTATGCAAAGCTGAGTTTTAATCTCAGCAAGCTGCTTAGATAGTGACTTTCCAAATGGATCCATGGTTTTCTAGCTAACTTATAAACTGTCTTCATATAAATTCGATGTTTTCACTAACTGATAACTGAGCAGTCTGCCATAAGTAACAGGGTTGTCGCCCAGAAAATTCTGAATGCTCTCAGTGGTCATTAATTTACATAAAAGTCTTTAATTAAAACTTTTAAGCCTATGAACACACTTGGGAAAGTGTCCATCAGAAGCCAAATGGGTAATGACAAATGCCTCTAACAATTCTCCGATCACATTGTGACTATGACAAAATATTGTTTCTTTGCTTCCCAGGAACCTGTAGCACTTTCTTCACTGCTTCCTGTGCTAGGCTCAGACACATGACCAGATTGCTGCAGGGTAAAATGTTAGTGCGTATCTGCTGAGAAGCGAGAGCGCACACATTCCTAGGCCATGACAAATGTGCAGGAAGTAACTTGCTGCGATCTTTCTTCACAGTAGGCTAAGTTAAATCCTATCGCATCACATTTGTCTGGAACTGGGGCACATTTGTCGACAGTGACCGTAGCTCAGCCACTGGGCAGTTACGGTGGCTGTGTGAGTCTGAGCGTGGAGACTGAAGCAAGCTTCCATGCCTCCTTCTGATCTGAGCTGATGTAATGTCAGCTTCCCAATTAATGTCACATAGTAGTCAGGACTTCAGCCATTGTATCTGATGGGTTCTCTTGCCTAGTCAGAAAATTCAGAGATATTAAAATTGAAGAAACTAATCATTTAGTGATTTAGTCCATTGCTCTCTGAATCCCAAGAGTTGCTACCAGGGGAAAAAAAAACAACCCACCAAACCCATAAAACTGTAGAAATATCTACAGAAGGAAAAAAAATAGAGCATAAACCTTTTTCTCTGGTGCTGAATGAGACTGGAAAGCTGAAGGCACAGGAGTTATGTAGAGTTTTATCATTAATTTGGTGGGCCATGCTTTTGCCTCCTTACAGCCTGATAGGTGATGTTACATGGTTAAGGTAGGATGGAATCACATGAAAAATGGGCAATTCTTTTTGCCACTCATAAGCTCTGATTTATTTTCCTTTGGAAGAGTGGCTTGCACAAAATAATGAAATATCAATGTTTAAAGAAGAAATAATTGAAGTACTGAATCTGAAATTACCTTTTGTCATGGTTAAACAGAATGTCAAAATATAATGGCAGTTGGTTTACTAAAAGAGGAAAAAACATATAAGATAACACATTAAGAGTTACATCAAAATGTTGATAAATCAGAGAAGGAAGGTGAAAGACTTTGTGTCTTTATCTGAAGAAAACTTAAAGTAATCAATTATTTTTGCATGCAGTAATACTTACGCAAGCATACATTAATTCAAACACAAAATGCTACTATCTTGGGAGATACAGCTTGTTTCCCATAAAACCAATCTGCCTTGCTGTTTCCAATGTGTGGTAATGCACAGGTAATGTGTGATTCCTTAGGGAATACAGAATATAAATTCATCCAGGGCTGACACTTCAGCAGATGATGAAATGTACATTAATTAATCAGCACTAACTTCTGAGGTTTTTAAATGGGTGAATATTGGAAGGCTTACCATGGCTGTGCCCACACCTCGTATAAGTATGAATGAATCAAGCAATAATAAGTCAATAGAATCAGTCACAGATTTTGGTGGGTTTTTTTTTTCCCTTTATTTCAAATGTGAATACTGTTTTTTTGTGAAATTGAGAAGAAGAACTGCAGGTTTCTTTATTGACTTGTTATGTTACTTTGACAATTCACCTACAGCTATATACACAAACATAGTATCATGAAATGTTGCTGAGTAATAACAGCCCATTTCCTGCTGTCAACCAGTCAAAGTCATTATTTTACCATGGTAATTTATTAAATTACTAGAAGATTGATCACAAAAAGAAGAACAGTACAGCATAGTAGTGATACTGAGCACTTTGAGAGAAACCAAAGCATATAAGATGTTTGTGTCTAGTGAGGCATCTTTCCTGATTTACTTGTGGAGTTATAAAGAGCACACTAATGATGCTTCAGAAATCTGTTTCATTCTTTCATTGAAGGATGAAGATTTAATTTTTAGAGAAGAGTACTGAGAGATGAAAGGCCTGGGTATTTGGGGAAATTTCTTCATATGTCAAAGTCCTGATGCCACCCATTTCCTCAGTAATCTTTAGAAAGTGCCAACTACATGAAATTAAACACTGACAAAAATACTGTTCTTAAAAAAAATTCCTTATGTTTGATACTTATATAGTTGGTTCACCATTAACTGGGGATTAAAAAAACTTGTATGGCTGTCTGCTGCACGAATTTTCTTCTAGCCTTCCTCTTTTTTCTCAGACATTTAACAAATGTTACATTAGCAGGATTTATAAGTTCATTAACAGGGGGCTTAATTGTGCCTCCATTATAAATAGCAAGAGAAACTTCTGGAAAAGTTTGGTCAACAGTAGCTTAGTATAAGTTTGCAGTTACTGTATTAAGGCGCATAAGTTACGAGCTTAAGCACTCAATTATTATAAATATTATTAACGTTAAAACTGAAATCTGAGTCAATATCATCTCCATTCCATTCCATTCCAGATGGGGCCCTTAATCCTCAGATCTCTCCCAAAATAAGAATGTTAGGTCTTAATTAACGCACAGGAGTCTTGCAAGTCTCCAGTATTTTGTAAAATGCTTTGAAAATATCAGAAGTTTAATGCTAGATTAATGATAACAGTCCTTATTACAATAATTATTAACTGTTTACAGTTGTAATCAGGTTGCTAAATGCCCTGCTCATTGCAAAGAGGCCGGAAAAAGTTCAATTTGTTGCATAATCAGCTATCTGCTCTTCAGTACACAAGCTAAATATAGTAGAAGATGTCAGCTACTAAATATGTAAGACTTGACGAAACAGCTCCTCTCTAACCTCAATTCTTCCAAACAAGTGCTATCAAATTCTGCAGAATTTTAACTTTATTTAAATATCAGTATGGAAATAAACAGGCTTGAGCCTGTGTGGTTTAGATGAAAACCCTCTGAATGTGAAACAGGAATGACCAGAGCAATGCTGTCTTCCTGGAGGTTACAGGCACAGCTGCCAGTGTTTCTGCTGTTGCTTCCAGCTTCCACAAGTGTTACGGCTGGATGAGGTCCTTGACCCTTTTATCTGCCCTAGATGTCTATTTTAGAATAAGATGAATAGATACTGCCAGGATTGCAGTGGACAATGGTAATGCTGGGATCCTTGGGGACAACTGAGCAACTGAGAAAACTTGGGTCGGACTCACCCTCCGTAAGCTTGGAGAAGCTTTGAAGAAGAGTCCTAGTGATAGTCTGGAACTATTTACAGCAGCAGGAGATACAAAATGGGATGAGAAGAGAAAGACAAGCTGTGGCTTCCTGCTGAACAATAAATAGTTTTGCATTTCCAAAACCAAAGGCGGGAGAAGCAGAAAGAGAACGCTCCATATGGCTTGAAGCAGTTGGAAGAGCTGATGGGAAAGAAGGACTTTCTGTTATTTATCAGACTGTTACTGAAGAATGCAAATGAAGGGCTCCTCCAGCAGTGACAAAAGCCAACAGTTCATAAAAATCCATGTGTAACATGTTAAGAAAGGGTGACCTGATATTCCCTCAGACCCACAATGGCTTTTGTTTTGAATCAGTTTTCTACAAACTGATAAAAATGTGAAAACCTTAGGCTGAACTAGGGGAAATCACAACATTAACTTTTAAAGAGGATTCTAAACAAAAAATTGGTCGTGTTATGATTAAAGACACCTTACAGATCTTTTTCCTTTATAGAGTTACGGCCTTGGATGACAACATAGCTTTTCAACTCGGTCCTCAGAGGTGGCAGACGTGACTGGACTCCTAACTTTCTGTTTATTTGTTTGCACAGATTTGGATTTGCCTACTTTGAATTCACATTAAGGATAGTATCCTCGCTACTCTTGGAGAATGACATTTAAGTGTCAGATGACACCTGCAAATGAAGATTTTTGGAATTGCTTGTGTTTCTTTGCCCTTCATCTGAGGAGGGTAAGAGTGAGTAACTGAAATTAGGGTGGGATTAATCTTGCCTAACTTCAAATACTTAAAATCTAGATATATGCAGAAGGGTCACTCAGGTTGTGGTGAAAGGTCTCAATAGCATTTCCTCCTGGATATAGTTCAAGACATATATGTTATCTGCATGTCCCAAGACACCAGAAACAAAGACTAGGCTGTTACTAGACCTTAAAGATAGTACTAAAAATGGCTTTAACTTGAGGTAAAACTTAACTTCAAAGAAAGTAAACCTTGGGATGGAAGGTAGGTATGATTAACTGCAGTAACAGTGATCTAATGGACAATTATCAGGCTTAAATAAGGAAAACTATTAGGAAGGTGCAGTGCTCATACTAATCATGTTTTAAGATTTTTATACAGGGTTATCTCCAATAAGAGTTGAGTGTAAGAAATCGTAGGAATAGATGACAGTCCCTCCTACAGTTCAATTTTCCTGACACATTCCTTTAGAAGACTCTGTTTCCAGTTATTTAAAATATTGCTAATGATTAATCAAAGTTTAGGACTAATTTTTTTCCCAGGCTGGGAATTGGTTGTTTCTTACAAGGTTTTAGGTAAGAATGAGATGGGGGACAAGCTCTTTGTCTTTCTAGTATTAAGGGCATATTGTCAAGAGCATTAACGCTCCCATGCCATAAAGAAGAACCTTCAAGTTTGTTGGTAGAGTGTGTTTTCTCTCCCAGAAGGTTCTGCACAGATTTAAACAATTTAGAAAATTACCAAACATGCTCAGTTTGGCAGTAAGGCTTTACAATTTGGTCATTACAGTCACTGAAGATCTGTACAAAGTCGCTGTTACCTGTACAAAGCACTGGATAGCGGGAACTGCAGGGTTCTCTGCACCCTCCAAAATCAGTGTGGTGGTTTCACTTTAGAAACAGATAGACACTGGACTGAGAAACTAAAACAAGTACTGTGATGATTTTATGAAAAGTACTCCCTGACTAGCACTCCAGACTTGTTCAAATAGCCTCTCACATTAACTTTTATGAAACTGGCCCCCACACCTGCATGTTATGGGCTGCAGAACTGTAACAACTTTGAAATACTAGAATCTGAGTGTTTCAGACTGAGCACCAATATCAGTGGGCACTTATACCACTTTACTCCTTGATATCTATGCCTAAACAATAAAGGCCAGATTGTCTTCCAGCTTCAGGTGGCAGGTCCTTATCCAGCCATGTCTAGACTGCGCACTGAGATAAGAACTCTGTCAGCATTTCCTCCATTCCCTGCCCACAGGGTCATTTTCGTTGGAAGAAAAGGCAGGGTAGGAAGCAGAGGATGCCACAGCTGCTTGGTGTGATGATCTGGGAGCAGAACTGTGAGCTTCTCTAAATCATTATCTGCTTCATGTCCCTGCGTGCACAAATAGACATTTCCACCTTTTCTTCTCACCTCCCTTGGGTTTGGCTGCCCATGCTCAAGCCAGCTCTGGTATGGCCCAGCTCTGTCACCTGGGAGTCAATGGCTGGGAAGGAGGTGGGTCAAAGACAGTGGTACCCATCCCTTAACTTGGTATCTGCTTTTAAGCCCAGGCTTAACTGAACTTTAAGCTTAGCCCTCTGTCCCCACCTGAGCTGTACAACAGGAAAGGTGGGTCTTGTACCACATAAAGCCTGGCCTCGCTGTGTTTACTTGGCTTCCCATCTTGATTTTGACCCTGACTTGTTGCAGTGAACTGCTGTGGCCATCTGAACTCTTGTCTGACCTGGGGGACTATCACTGGACCTGCTCTGCTCCTCTTTGACTGCTGTGGGTATCTGACAAGTGGGTCAGGGTCTTGCCTCACTGCCACCTTCTGCTCCCACTTCCCCTGCCTGCAAGGGCAATACCTGCCCTGCTTGTTCCTGGCACAGATCCTGCTCTGGTGTAAATGGCAGCATATACTATTAGTATGCAAACTCTCCCACTCACATCAAGAAGGTTGGTTGGCAGCCATAATTATGTTTAAACATAACCTTGCTTTTTAAAAAGCAAAATTACAGTCAATACAAGAGGATGTAGTACTGAACATTCAGAAACTTTGAAGTCCAAATATCCAGACAAGTACTCAATGAAACTTATCACTGCTAGGTGGTCTTGCAGTTCACTACCATGGCTCCCTACAGTGTGCAGTTTGGGACCATCAAGAGGGATGAGGTTTTCCACTCAAGAGCTGAGTAATGAAAGTGTTGTGATAAAACTGGGCCTCTTGTGGGGGATCTTTATATGTCTGAAACTAAAGCTACAGATCACTTACACCTGATGCATGCAGAGCATAGGTTTTACAAGTGAAGCAAGCTGAAAGAAAAATAAAGCAGAGGCAGTTTTGTCAACCAGCACATACCCTTTAAAGTTAAATATGGAAAACATTATTGTAAGGATTTAAATAGCACAGTTGCCTCTCTCAACTGCTGCTAAGGCCACAAAAGAACTTTGCCATGAGATAAGCACTGAAGGGGGCAGACAGGATGACACTAACTCCTGGCCTGGCAAAGGCGAGATCTGGTTGGCTCATTCTGGTTGACACATCCAGACAAAAATTCCCACTGTGGCAAATAGTGTAAAGAAGCAATTGCTCATGTGCATATCACCAGTCAAAAAAAGATTACCCCAAGCTATGGGACAGATGGCATCTGCGATCAACAACAACCAAATCCCCACAGAATATGTCTCTGTGGATACCTGGAACCTGGACTGTAAGATAAGCCACAACAGAGGGAACTTGAGACAAGATAAAGGTGGCACTCTTTTCCGGGTGTTATCTCAGACCCAGAGGGAGGTTAACAAAGCTTGAGGAGAAGACTGTATCACTGCATACACAAAGAATGCAGAATTTATTGCCCACAAGGAAAGCCAACTCGGCAACTGTGCTGAAATCAGCTCTGACTGGGTAAAAGGTAATGCCGGCAGGGGGAGACTGAGACCACCGACTCACGGCCCACCAACCCAAGCAACCCACCAACTTCAGGGAAGAGAAAGACTGAGCATGTAGACTAATTAGCATTAGAAGCCAGGGAATCATTTAACCAATAGAATTTAAGGCAATAGAACAAGAGAACTGCGTAGCCAATGAGCGTTATTTCCTTTGTTTGCTAAAATGTATAAATAGTGAAAAGTTTTGAATGGCCTTGAGACCTGCACCACTGAGGGTCTCAGGGTGAAAAAGGACCAACAGGACACTGCTGGATCCACAGGTGGGGACTATCTTCTGCTTTATCTGTCTCTCTTTCTCTCCTCCCTCTCTTTTCTATTTCTTTCTGTCTCTCTACCTCACATTCATTGTTAAATAAAATCCATATTATTGACTTTGGCATTTGGTCTCATTGCACCTTCAGTTGGGCAGAGGCATCTCTCACTAACCATTTCTTAACAATTATGTCTATCTTGTTTGCACATACACATTACCAGGGCACCCTGTGGGATCAGCACAAAACAGTAGCGGGCAAAATCATTCTGTTAACGTGGTTACCCTCACACAGCTTTGCAAACATGGCTTAGCATATAAGAACAAAAACAGATGCTACAAATTTCCAAAATTCAGCTGACTAAATGTGCAACTGCACTCACTACTCAATAGAGACACATTAGCCATTTGCCACGAGTTCCTGGTAGCAGGTTGTGTTGTCAGAACTAGCCCCAAATCATTGTCTGCTGATTTGCAAAGTGTAAATATAGAAGAAAAGAAGAAGGAAAACAAAAGGTAGAGGGAGGATTTGACTAACATCTTCAGTGTCTAAATAAAACGGCAAGGAGATTGATTTTTTTTTTCTCAGACACATGAACATTGCAAAATAAAAAAAGTTAGCATGTGTACCTATTAACTTTATCACAGGTTTCAGCTTTTCATTGTAAGATGGTCTTTGGAAACTCCACATTCTATGTGCTATCAACAGAGGGACCATTCATGCACTGAAATCAGGCTTTGCACTCTGAAATAAATTCTTCTGGCACCTACTCACTGTATATTCCTCAGCTGTGAACTGCACTGGAGGGTGACTGAACTTTGGCTGCCTGATAACCTCTGCATAATATAAAAAAATGAGACAAGTAGAAATTTTATGGAGCTACTTATAAGCTTATCTCCTCCAAAAGTTCACTTTCTAAGTCAGTCAGTAGCAGAAGTCAATCCAAACCTACCAATGACACTATTCTCATAGAAAAGTGCACACTAATGCATCTGGAAGCAAAGAGAAAGTGATGTCAAACTCCAGTGTGTGCCAGAAAAAAGGAATCCAAACAAGAAAAGAAGCTGCTGGTAGTTTTCTTTTTACTTGAAATTCTTCCATTTATTTTGCTAAAGCATTGAGCTACAACTAGAAAATGAGAGTAAACTCTCATTCTCTCTCCTCCAAGGCAAAGGGTAATCCTGAACGTCTCACAACATGACAGTTTGAAGAAAAGCCAACCCACATAACACTGAGCACAGCGTTTAAAAACTATAGATCTATCACTGTAGCTCAGTTTGTTCTCCCTTTCCTCACATTAGCTGACGCCTGATCTTTGCTTTCAACTGTGGGACTTCACGCTTAAGGCCAACACGGAGCTGTATTTTACTCTTCCATGCCTGCCATTTCTTCCTTTCTCTCTGGCTAGACTGGTCTAATAAGCTCTTTGCTAACATTTCTATGTTTCTCCACATTTCTTAGACTTGGCGCTTTGTGTCTGTCTGCAGTTCTCATTTTTTTCAGTCCGCTGACTTTCCTCCCTTGCTACACTACCTCTGGCTTTTATGCTCTGAGTCTCTGTCCCAGCCCTCACTCAACTCCACCTCTCACCTACCCACTGAGTTTTTCTCTGGACCTTATCGCTATTTGCTTGTCTGGTATGTTCTTTTCTAATCACAATCGTATTTTCTTCTCTATCATTTTCTCTACCTAACTTCTTCTTTTGCAGCCAGTCTTTTCAGATTTGGGATGGAAAACAATACCTCCAGGTATTGTGCAGGTTCCTACAAGTGTTGCATGGAAGGTGGGTAAACAACCAATCCACATACAGAGAAGAGAATTCGTTTCTTCAGTATCTAAGTGCCAGATTACCTAAATTCTCAATGGTCCACTTACCATTTTTGAGGAAATTTTAACTCCTGCTCTTGTATTTGAAAACTGAACAAGCTTGGGAAAATGAAAGAAGGCTTCAGTAGAAGTTTAGAATAAGCAAATGTTAATGTCTGTAGCACCCTTCTGTTGTTTCACTGTGCTGAAACTTTAGGAAGATGAAAGACATAAATTCTCATAAATATAGGTCATAAACTAATAAAAAACCCAACAAGTATAACTAGATAATAAAAACCTATACATTAGTTACATAATTAAAGATAGTTAATAGCAATGCAGTACTATCCCTTAAATCGCCCTATTGTTTTACTTTTTCTCATGGTTGTTTTACACTGAAGTAACCTGTCCCAGTTTATGCTTGCACAGTGCCTCATGCAATAGAATTCTGCTCTGCCTGGACAACAAAATAAGACGTAAAATGATCATGCATCCATAATTCTGCAAAGAATAAAAATGGAAAGCAGTAATTTACACTACTGCATTTATAATTTCCTCCTGTCTTATATCACTACTGGAAGTGAAAAAGGTGAGGATGAAAGAGGACCTCTGATCCTCAAAGAACAACACTGCTGTTCTTCACTCAAAAGCTTCATGAGAGATGGAAAGGGAGCAGACTCAATTGAGTAAGACAATTTTCATCACATGCTGCTTCACCAAACAGGCTTTTGACATAGTCATATTTTGTGTTCCCCAAAATAGCACTTCAACATGCTTCAGTTTCTGAACTTGTTTTTTTTTAACTCCTTTGAATTTAATTAGGCTATTCATCAGCTTGGTAAATGCAAAGAACCTTTTAAAAGGGGAACAGTGATTGATTTTTAAAGTGCTATAATCACTCCATCTAGCAGTAAAAAAAATACTTTCCAGTATAGGTATTTCAAAGTATATTAATATTCACTTTTAAAAATAAAAAGTCCTCTGTCCTTATTTTAAGACAAACCAAGAAGCTACCATAATATCACTAGTTGAAATTCTTGACCCAGCAAAGCTTCTGTATAAAGCTCCCATTAACATCCATCCTTCATGTGAACCTTACTGACACAGGAGGAAATTTTGAGAGCCAATTAAAATTTGTCCTGTACAGAGTCTGGATCTGGGCCTGAATAGATTCACATGCAAACTAAAGGTCTATGGCCATACTAGTACATCACCCCCTAGCATGAACTACAATTTTCTGTACCTGAATAACAGCCTGAGAGTAGTCTCAAGCATGTATGAGGGTCATTGCACTGGGCAATGCTGAAAAAGTGCAGAAAGAGGGAAGACCAGATCTGATTCATTTGCCAGCAACTCTAAGGAATCAGGTGCAATTCAAGTCCTTTATTTTGCATAGTCTTCCACCAAATTACATCAGAATAGTACTTTATATACTGCATAATGTGTAACTTAAACAGTCAGTCTCAGGGAGGGAATTCTGAAATACGTGTGTTCTAAATGTCTCTTCACTCATAGATGGTGTCACAGACATGTCCCTGATGCAGAAACTGAGGTTATTCCCTAAATGACAGAGTTGCTGTTCAGACTATCAATGCGACAGTTTGAACTTTTACATTCTTAGCAGGGACCAAAAGCAACAGCTCAATCATCAGAAGCATCACCTGTGTGATAAGACTGACTGACCCACCACAGATTTAGCTGCTGAGACCTCTGACAAATACAATCAATACTGTTCTGCTGTTTGAAATGCCTGTAGCTCTGCCTGGGGCTGGACAGCTCTGGACTGAGGACTACTGCTTGCACTGTCTGTAAGGCTGCTTCTCTGCAACCAGCAAGTGCTGTCATGTAATGAAAGGCAAGGCAGTGGGACACTTTCAGACTCTCATTTCCATACAGCACATGCTTCACAATGCTCCTCATCCCTTCTCTGAACCAACCCAAGTAGTTTACTTCACTGTCTCTCACTTCCTCTGTCTGTCTTCCTCATTCATCCCTCTGCACAAGATCAGCTCTTTTCTATCTATCAATGGAGTATCATCCTGATTTTTTCCTAAGTATTTTTCTCTTGCTTTGACATTAATAACATTTCTTTTCCATGTGTCCTTTCATATTTCTTACCCTACCTTACCTTACCTTACCTTATCCAGCCTTTCTTCTGTTTTGGCTTGAGCAACACACAGGCAGACTTGATCCCATTCCAGACACAGCCCACAGCCCATTGAAATCCTACATGAGCCATGAGGAAAGTGCAGCGATGTCATGCACACTGGCAATCCGCAATACCTTTAGCAAACATGAATATATTCTGCTCAGCCTGTGGATATTAAAAATTACAAAATTTGTGTGGGAGTGTAATTGCCATTCCTCTCATTTTACTGTTGGGTTTAAAGCATGTTAAATTGACCACTGGAAAAATATTTCAATTATGCCATTAATGACACAGAGAAAACCAGCTATGAGTCACATCGGTAAATTTTGGGGAAGGCAAACAGACTCACACTGTGTGCACACAGGCCTCTTCTATTGATATAATACTTGGTAATCCCGAAGTGCCTGACTCAGTGCTGCGTGTTGAGAGCTCAGCCTTCTAGTACTCAGGGATATTCCTGCAGCTTCTCTGACCATGAGCTGGGCGCCAGCAAGGAGCCTGGAAGAAGTAGAGCACCAGGCAAATGCCCTTCTTGCATGCCGGGGAGGAGGAGAAGGTGGCGTCAGCTTATGCATGGTGTTTTGCAAGGGCATCAATGGTTGCATGGATTCTGGCCTTGAGAAATGAAGCAGGCTTGTAAAGCAGAGAACTGTAGCCCAAACATTTTCTCTTCAGGAGAAAGCAGTGTGCAAATGAGCATGTAACTGCAGCTTTTACTGAGTATTACACTCTGCTGTCATATATCTGCAAAAGAACTGCACTTTTGTTTTGGGAGGTAGTTTCAAATCCCTTCAATGGAGAGCACTGAACAGCAAGTGAACCCTCTTCACTCTACTCCATTTTATCTAACAGATTTAAATAATTCATGTAATAGCTACAAAAAAATCCCAGAAAAAAAAAGTGTTTTAGAATTTGCTTTCATTTTTGTACTTCAGTCTTTAGTGAAACAGCTTAAAAAATATAGGTTCATTCAAGCTGAACAGCACAATTTTGGGGATTCTTGCACTAAATACTTTAACACTCAGAGTAGTCCGCACTGAGTGATCCTTTTCTTCCTTGTTTTTGTTTCCACAAATAGCAAACCCTCCTGCCTCCAAGCTGCATCACCTTGAGAGAACGAATGCTGCTTACAGGATTTAGAACACTATATATGCATTTCAAGTCTGGAGACAACACCATAGAAATATGCCCCAAGAATGCCAGAGGTAATGGAAGGCTGATGAATAGAACATGAGATGGAGGAGCCCTGCATCATCTTCTTTTTTTTTTTCTTCCCTGGGAAAGCTGATATATTTTTTTTTTCCCAAAGAATAAGATATTTTATTTTATTACAGTTCAGTCCCTCAGTTATGCATACCCTGTCCATAATGGCTACAGGATGTATGAGTGCTTAAAATGGTTTCTGGTTGCAAAATTGATTCCTGCTTTTATTCAGATTACAGGAAGTATTAGCTACATTTTTTATAAATTATTGACTCAGATATCCTGATTAGTTTGTTAAAAATCATTGGATTCTGTTCTTACACAATAAAAACAACTTTTAGAGGTTGTATTTATTTTTTTGAACGGTAAACTATTTCCACACATTTAATAAATTAGTCATTAAGGAGCCCAATATACTCCTAAAACAAGAAATAAAAGTCAGGATTGTATCAAGTCAGTGTAATTTGCTTGTACATCCATTTTAAGTGTCTAACAAAGCAATCCTTCTCAAGTAAGGGCCAAATTTCCCTATAAAGACAATTAAGGTACATCACTGACTTTGATGATTTCCAGAGGGAGAGAGACGCTGTCTCTCAAAGCCCTGGATCCTGAGTGATGAGAAGCAGGAAGAGACTCCTATTGTATGAGATCCTATTACATTGAAACATTTCTGCTTGCAGTTTTAACTAGATAATCACCTCTATTTAGAAGACTTTGAAAAGGAGCACGTTAGCAAGCTCTGGAGTCCTTTATGGTCTTGCACACACTTTCAGTTTGTTGCCTTTAGAAACTGGAGAGTTAAGAGAAGGTGCTCTTTCATCACACTACACTTTGCAGAGAAGTAGTGCATGTCAAGGACTCATCCCTGACATCCTACGTTGTGCCTCATGACATCCATTTATACCAGTTTGTATTCTATCCCATGACCTGCGATAATGAGGTGTATGGCTGGTGTGCCAGGATTTGATGTGTTGCAACATGGCGTTATCTGCCTTGGGAAATGTGAAATGAGGGCATTGTCTGCAAAAATATGATTAAGGAAACGGTCCCTTAGCCCTTAATAGCAGAGCATGAACACTACCAAGGTTGCTGCTCTTTTTTGAAAAGAAATAGAATAACTAATGCCAAGTGGAAAGGTTTTTATTCTTCTTTGATTGGAGGAAGCATTTTGGAGAATGCAGAGCATCAAGAAATATTGAGTGAACCAAAGCAACTGAAATCAAGGTTATGTAGTACACTTGAAAACCTAAATGAGGCTTTGTGTTTGAATAATGTATTATTATATTTTCAAATCACCTGTAACCCAGTAAAAAGGGTTATTCTTTGAAACTAAGTATTCAGAGAATTCATATCCTCACAAAAGAATCATGTCATGAGAATCAAAAGCAAAAGGTTTGCTGGATGATCAGGAGTCTAGGGTGAATTTGTATTGCACTATCTGTTTATGAAATCAACCTACACTGCTGCTGAAATCACAGGGCTTTTTTTCATAGAAAACCCCCCACAATTGTATAGTTCATAGTTCTGAAAAAAAAAAATGCAGCACTAATCATATATATGATTATGACTATTGCTAATGTTATTGTATGGAATGCAGTGGCACATATGAGTAGTGCTAATATGGGTTTGGCATCCATTGCACTTGACACCCTGAAATTAGGTATCATACAAGCACAAAAGGTGGCACATGTGCTTGGAAGAGCTTACATGCTTACTTGACATAACAAATCAATGAACCTCATTAGTACCAAACAGGAGGGAACATGGAGAGACAGAACAAAATGTAGAGAACAAGACCATACTCATAAGTGAGCAGGAAAGCTTGTTACTTTTCTCTCTTAAGGACTTCTGAGAAAAACAAAACTAATTGCATGTCAAGGCTCAGTGGTGGTGAGGAGGTGACAGCTGGGCAGCCCCAAAAACAGTGTCCTAGCAGGGATGCTGCACTTCTCATGAGACGTTAATGTGTGGCAAAGCCTTACTAAGAAGATGGTTTGGAAAATAAGGAACACAAGGGCACAAACAAAGTAAAAAGTCCCAAGCAAGAAAACATTTACAGGATAATGATCTTTATATTGAGTTCAGTGAAATTTAAAACCCACAATTTTTCTTTACTCATGGGATGAAGCTGTGAAGAGATGATGAGGTTAGTCGTGCAAGCAAGGTGAACACAGTTTGGCCTCATTGGCCCATCAGGGAAAGGATCTGGAAATTCCATTTTTATGGTATGACAGAGTAAAAATAATACTAAGTGTGGCTGCACCTTCATCAGGCTCTGAAGTCCCCATATTAACAGCGGTGAGTGAGCTCAATTGTAAATGAGAATTAGATTGTGAGCATCTACATTCTTCTGCAGTACTTCCCTCAAAGGGATGAGGCACACACACACGCCTCTGCCAGGATGTCTTCAGGCCCCAAATTTCAAGAAGACTAGCTGGCCCACTGCTGCTTGATATGGCCAGAAACAGGTTCTTGAAGTAGCATAAATAAATGGAGTTAACCTGCTCAATTTAAGGTAACATTATCAGTCAAGAGTGCACTGATAAAACCTTAGCATGTTCCTCATGTTGGCTCTGTATGCCATTAGTCCTTTAGGTTTTAAATGTTCAGTTATGATTTTATGAAGGCATTGAAATACAAGAACCAAGTAAACCAGAATGTCCCACTACTTCAAGTGCTGAATATTGATGACACTGCAATTGAAAGAAGGGCAGCAGTTCTAATTTTGTCCTGTCTTTGTTCTGCATGTGTTGGACATAACATAATTGTCAAAGCAATCCAATGTCAGATTCCAGTAAAGTGGAACTGCTTTTTCAACTGTTACAAAATGACACTCACCAGGCTTTCGGTAAAATTGCTGAAAATGGTGACATAAATATTGCACACCCATCACATGCTGCAAAACAGTCACTGATGTAAAAAAAATTGATTACTAAAGGTGCTAGACTTTCTTACCTGCCATCATGCACAAAAGACACCTGTTGTCCAATACAGCAAAATTGAATAAATTGGCTTTGCTGCAGAATGCAATTATTTATGTTCATAACATATGAAAGACACTCCAGGATCCTTGAGAGATATTTACACATGTTGAATTTGCATTTTTTTGATAATATATGGAAATGTAACCAATAACACTGAATTTATACTGAACCCACTCCTCTCACTGATGGGGTCTTTCACACGAAGAACAGATGTAAATTTAGAAGTAAGGTTCAAGGCTTTCATGTTATACAGTTGTATCACTGCATAATAATTTTGTTAACAGAAATTGGGCAATAGTATTCAAATTCACATCTGGGATAGTGGATTCTGCATTTAAGCTTTAAGCAAACATTCAGTTCACACTTTGATAGTGTAGAAATCCTCAGAACTGACTTCGCAAGAATGTGGGTGTGCCCAGATGAAAGGACACAGCTGTACCCTTCAGCTCAGGGGTCCTGGCCTCCTCCCTGACCTGGTGGCATTCCATCATCTGACCACATGCCTCAGATGAGCTCTGTGTGCCCATCCCACAGATGCTCGCTCTCTTCATACTACAAAAATTCTGTAACTTAATGCTTCAAACTTTCTGTCATTTAGACACATGTTCAAGTGAAATGGCCATTTAATTACCTCACTGGGAATTTCACTCATCAATTTTTGGTGCTAGTCCATTGTTAGAAATGCCATGTTGGTTCTGGTAATTCCAGATATATATGTCTTTTCACTTCCACCTGTAGAGGTGAGCTGCAGGTCCTGCAGGTATTTCCATTACAATGTACTGGATTTATCCAGAGGAAAGAGAACAAAGAGCCACATTTATCTTTCAGCTTGGCATGTGCACATATATTTCATGCTAGACCCTTCATAAAAAGTTTCAGAGGACAAGGAGGAATGGATTGAAGGAGACTTACTGAAAATATTCCCTCCACAGTTTTCACAGGAAATCACAGAATATGTATAAGATATTTTTAAAAGTCTTCTTACCACTTCCATTCTTTTTCTGGTGGTTCACTTTTCAGCTGACAAAGTGATTTATTAACTGTCTTTAAAAAGTTCCATTTCACTGAACAAATGATAAATATCAAAACCTGAAGCCTGACCCAACATCAATATCAAAGTGGCTCAAACATTTGCAGACCTGGTTTATTTTTCAAAGAATAAACAAAAGGAGAATGAATGAATACTCTATATAGGAACACCTTAGAAAAGGATTATTGTTAGCCACAGTTGCTGGAAGACTCAACTCACCGTGCTAATTCCACTAGAGGCAGAAGGTAATCACCCCTGAAAACTGTGAATTTCACTTCCTCCTCTGGATAAAGGGTGTCCATGAAGAAGGAAATGTACTTTTAATGAGCATACTAAAGCAAAACACTAACTGTGTCCTTCTACTTTCCCTTCTCCTACCTTCTGAAGGTCATGTGGCGATTGGTGTTCTCACTTCTATTAAAGTCATGGAGAGGCATGGCTTGCTGCTCCTGCAAGTAAACCACAACAGGGAAGATGGTCTCATTCCCATATACACTCACACATTGAGTGCAAAGGCAAAAACTATGAAGCAGTCAAAAATCATTCATTCATTAGAAAACGTGATTTGCAAGAATGCCATTAGTTTCACACAAGCATGGTTTCATTTAAGCCATTTATAACTCCTCCATTATATTTTATTTAAGCTCCAGTCTTCTTATAATTTTTTTTATTTCATTTCAAATACTGTTTATATATAGAAAGACATGTAACTATGAAAATATTCACAATTTTGGTGCAACGCATTTTCCATCTTGTAGATGCACGTTGAACTGGCTGTCAGAGTAGTTAAGAATGGAAAGGGTCAAATGATGCCCAGCTGCAGTGACACCTGGCAATTCCCTACACCTACTTGCGCCAGTCAATTCAAGCAGAGGGTCCTGCAAGAAAAATGGAAAATTCACGTGATTGAGACTTCTTGCAACAGCACCATCACCTCTTTTTACCAACATCAGTTTTCACTCATTCCTTGGAAGCTGGTGAAGGGCTGAAAGAGGTCCAAACCCTCCCAGAATAGACCCAAAATTTCTGGGGCCTGTAGTTTCTTAAATTACATTTCAGCAGAAGTAGCAGAAGGGCAAATGGCGCATGAGTTTCATCTTTTGGGACTGTACATACTGTCTTCCCCAAGCAAGTCCTAGACTTTATCAGCAGATGATTTACCAGCACAAGCCAGAATACCTTTAGGCTCTTAGAAACACAGCTACTCTACATTTCCTGGTGTCCATATGGCACAGCAGCATGTATCAGAAACAAACTCAGTGTTCAGAAAGAATCTGGAAAACTGCTCAAGGAAAGAGATTTTTTGAGTAGAGGCAGAGGATCAGGAATGGCTATCTTGTAGTTAAAGAAGAAAGAAGCTGGAGGCAGTCAGCGCAGATTCCTCCCATGAAATACACACTTCCTCAGTGGAAAGATAATCCCTCAAGAAGACCAGAGGGAAGGTAGGTTTGAACTAGAACTAAGTACTAAGGGCTTTCTGGATCTACCTCTGAGCTCAACATTTTCTAAAGGAATAATTGCACAGAAATATATATTTTAATAATTTAAAAATTAAAAGTTGATTCTACATCTTGCGATTTCCAGGAAGATGAACAAGAGAAAAATTTTGTAGCTCAGGGAATACTGAATATTTTTGGTTGCTCTTGTATAGGTTCCCTCTGGGCCAGAACAACACACAGAGAAGCCCCTGCACTAAAGCAAGGAGAGGATAGAGACAAGAAGAATGGCACTCTTCAGTGAGACAAGAATAGAACACAGACAGAAAAAAGTGGAGTTTGTGACCTACCTTTTCTTCTGTAAGATACCAGATTGGTAAATAGTAAGTGTAACTTGTCTCCCTGGCAGTAGCTGAAGGCCAAAGATAGCACATCGACCTTCTCCTGGGTCTGCCGGGACTGGAGTAACCTTCAGGGTCAGGCTTGTCAGATTTGCTGATATCACTGGAGATTGTCTCCATGGCTAAAACACAGGCTGCTGTCATACATCTTTTTGCTGCTTATCAAAGTGACCATGAAGGGAAAAAAATCAATTTAGTTTCTCTGAAGCAGAACTGCACAAAATTCATGTGGTTGGAAAAATGTGAGGCTAAATGGTGTTATGATTTGTCATAAGGGTAAATATATTTAGTTATACAGTCCAGTTGTCTACCAATTCTTAGATTCCTACATAATAATGATAAACTCAATTTATGTGAATGTCTATAGTGTCAGGAGGTTGACAGAGCCTGCGACAGGTGCTTCTGGAGAGTGGGGCAAACCAGAAAGAATCAAGAATAATACTGCCATACAGACTTAAAACTTCCTGAGGGAAACCCTATATTTTAAAGGAGAGTACTCAATAAACTCAGAACACTTAAGTCATATTGGAAAGAATTCTATTTCTGAGCAATCCCATGTGGCATCCAGGTCTAGCTTAGTCACAGCCAACTCACAACAGTGTTTCAGCTCTTAGCATCCGCAATATTAATTACCTGGGTTACTTTATTCCCTAGGCATTCCCAGAGAAGTTGTGAATGTCCCAATCCTAGAAGTGTTCGAGGCCAGGTTGAATGGGGCTTTGAGCACCAGATCTACTTGACGGTGTTCCAGCCCATGGCAGGGGGGGGTTGGACTCTATCTCTAAAGGTTCTTTCCAACCCAAACCATTCTATGATTCTGCAATTCTATGACTTCTTCTTTTACCTCCTCAAATAAAGCCAGAATACACTTATACATACACATATATACACATATATATACACTTATATATACACATCAGCTTCAAATTTAAATGGCAGAGGCAACTCTATCATTTTGGTTTGTCTTGCTTTAATTTGCTTTCAGAGATCAGATCCTTTCAAGATGCTAAGTTTGCATTCTGATCCATCCATTAGGACTGAAAACATCATCAGAAATGCAAAATGCTGAGGAGCTGTGCTCCCCGCTGATAATTTGGTAGAAAGAATCCTGATTCTTCTAAAAGAGAAAAAAACCCCATGACAATTGTGTTTTTTCAGGCAGGTGATTGCAGGAAAGATTTTTATGTGTGCAAAAATCAGTTAAGGACCTAATTTCCATAGCTATGTGATAGAAATCAAGTCTCTAACTAGCATTTGTATATTATGAAACTTTACTCTTCAGTGAAAATTCAGTTATTCAATTTGACAGCATAAATGAACAATTTTCATGATCTACTTAGGCCAACATACTGTACTGCAACCTGAAATGATTGTAAACTATTTATATGGCTATTTTATTGTCAATGTAACACACTTTTTAAAATCTGGAAATAGTCTTTTCACTTAGCTTATTATTATTATTTTCTTATTATTAAAGAAGAGAAACGTGTTCTTTACATTTCATATAGGTGTTCATTAGTTGATGATGATGTTCTGAAACATCCATTATAAATGGCTGTTTTTAATTTTTTTTTTTCCTTGTCTGTAGTAACAATGCCCAATGACTTTCTGTGTTTTCCCTGAAGGTAAAATATATCCATTTTATCAGGTAGCTCCAAATAAGCTTGCTTCAGTTACTACATACATTTAAAAATATTTTATTCTAACTGGTTACTAATAAAACTATACTTTCAAAAAATGTCTTGAAAAATATCTCTAGCAACAGAAACCTGCTTTTCTTCAATCCTTTTGGAAGTGATATGTTTTGCACACATCAGAAATTTTTTGAACCTTACATCTAAATTTTAAGTTGCCTACTTCATTAGGGAGTTAAAGACATATCCCTGTAAGTAGGTGCACTTTATAGGTTTCAAATGTGTTTTCAGAACTACCTCTGGTGAAATCTTAGCTACCAAATGTGGTATGCATTCAGCTTTTTTCTTCCTTTGGATCTGAGCCTCACTCTAAGAAGAGTGAGGCAGTCAGAATATTTCTTATGTTTGATTTTCTCCTTGTCCTGTCCTTGAATCTTAAAATACTGTAATTTCTTTTCAGAGAAGTTGTAATAGGTCCACAATGACATGTAGCAGTCAAGTAGTTCACTCCTGTTTCTTTTAAAATGTAACATACAAACATCCTAGCTCTCCACTTTCATAATAATTACAAATGGAATTTCTTCTCCCCCATCACCCCAAACATTTTCAAGAAATCTTTTTCCAGAACTCAGAAACTATTTTTTTTTTTCCTTACTGAATGGCCATCTTCATCACCTTTCTGTCAACTTTCAGTGCTACACTGTCCTTAGAGATATCAGCACCATCCTTGATCAAGGTGATATTCCTCCATGATCAAGGAAAAGAGAAGGAGTATCAAAGTGAAGGGGAGAGATTCAATATTGCCTTTGCACATAGGAGCAACATATCACTGTAATAGTTCTACTTCTGCAATAGCTGTACTTCTGCTCTGCAGTAATGTGCTGTGCTACTGTAATATGCTGGACTACCATAGCAGCTCTGCTATCCTCACTTCCAGAGGAAGAGTCATAAAATGAAATTGCTAAAAATAACTCTTTAAGATGAGAAACTGGTCCTATTCAGCTTATAAAATGGAGGCTGAGATAAGATCTACTCATACACGTAGGGGGAAAAAGGATCTTTACGAGTGTATAGTTCTGGCTTTTAGGAAAGAAAGTAAAACTGGAAGCCTTTTCAGTCTTACATAACATGAGACAACCAGATCCAATGAGCAGAAGTCAGGCAAATTCACCTTGACATATGATGCAGTTTTCTAACAGGGAAGATGACAAATTAACACTGATTTTGGAGGGCGGTACAGTCACTATAATTGGAAGGTGACGTTAGTTGCTGTCCTAAAGATAGGATTTGATCCAGCTTCTGAGAGCCTGAATACTGAACAGGCAGGTACCTAAGTAAATCTAAGTGGTTGTGGTCTTTCTTGCCTTGGATCTCGTGGCTCTAAGTACCACTCTGCCATCCGCTTTCAGCCACACATCACTAGGGTGAGGAAGATGTGACAGTCTTGTCTGTGCAGAGTCACAGAACTGACAGCTCTGCAATGAACGACTATAATCTGCTACCACGGCTTCTGATTTCAATAAGAACAACAACTGGCCAATTTTTCTCTTCTTTGTCCCGCATTGTAAGATATCAGACTTTGACTGTAGCTGGATGAAGGACAGCAAAGGGACTGGTGCTCTGAAATGCACCTGTCAACAGACTGATGATTGACATTTACTCAAGTCTAATTGAACATTAGACTTGGGAGGATAAAGAAATGTTTCTGGGAAGAAAAATATATCTGTATTGGAAGGAGTTATGACACTTTTTGCAATTTATGGGAAAAAAACAACAGGTCCTTTCTGTTGTAGTAAATTCCTTTAACGGTAGACTGATGCCTCAGTCTTGTCTGTTCCCAACCTGCAGAACAAAAAGCATTTAGTTGCTTGAGGATTGAAATATTTAAGTCTAATTAAAGTCATTGTGTTCAGTACAGGAATGAGTGGGTGACATTTACAAGTCTTTAATACATGAGAAGTCAGTTTAAGTAATTTAACAGTCATCTCTGGCCTCTGAAGATGACATACTACATGAAAGGATGAAATCACTACTTCTCTTAATTGATCTCCCTCATGAATACAGCGTCACGTTGAGCAATCAAGTGTCATTTTTTAACCCAAAGCTTTCTGCTGACTGAGGGTCTTTTGGGCCCTTCTTAGCTCCTTCTCCTTCCAGTTTCAGCTATTGCATATGCACCCTGCCAGCATGGACTGGCCGCCCACCTCTGCCTGCCCTACTTCCTCTCTGCTTCCCCATGGGGGAATCTGTGGGTCTCTCAGCCAGGAGCAGGGAGCTGGTGCACTGAGCCACACACAACTTCCACAATATTTGGAAAGTAGCACATGAGATCCCAGAATCGCCCTCCAGAACTGGGAGCTGGTGCCTCCACCAAGAGCCAACAGGTTTAGACTTGTAGCTATCAATAGCTATCTCTCTCTACAACTATCTGAAAGGAGGTTGTAGCCAGGTGGGGGTTGGTCTCTTCTCCCAGGCAACCAGCTGTAGGACAAGAGGGCATGGCCTTAAGCTGTGCCAGGGGAGGTTTAGGTTAGATATTAGAAAGAAATTCTTTACAGAGACAGTAATCAGCCATTGGAATGGGCTGCCCATGGAGGTGGTAGATTCTCCATCCCTGGAGGTTTTTAAGATGAGGCTGGACGTGGCACTTAGTGCCATAGTCTAGTAACTGCAGTGGTATTGGATCAATGGTTGGACTTGATGATCTCAGAGGTCCTTTCCAACCCATCTGATTCTATGATTCTATGATTCTGATTCTATGAATAGCAGAAAGGTGTCACATCTCACGGGACTTGCTAAGTAAGTTTGCCTGTGATACTAAATTGGCCTGCTGAGAGACCTAGACCTGCAGAGAGGGCTGGGCCATCACCAGCCATATGAAGTTTAACAAAACAAGTGCCAGATTTTGCACTTGGAATGGGGTAACCCTGGATGTATGTACGTATTAGAGGTAGTTCAAAGGAGAGCTATGAAGACAGTGAAAGAGCCTAGAGCGGAAGCCATATGAGGAGCAGCTGAGGTCACTTGATCTGTTCAGCCTGGAGAAGAGAAGACTGAGGGGAGACCTCTTTGCCTACAACTTCCTCAGAGCAGGCACTGATCTCTACCCTGTGGTCACCAGTGACAAGACCCAAGGCAATGGCCTGAGGTTGTGTCGGGGAAGGTTTAGGTTGGATATTAGAGAAACATTTTTCAATCAGAGAATGGCTGGGCACTGGAACAGCCTCCACAGGGAAGTGGTCACAGCACCAAGCCTGACTGAGTTCAAGGAGTGTTTGGACAAAGCTCCCAGGCACATGATGTGATTCTTGGGGCTGGTCCTGAGCAGGGTCAGAGTTGGACTTAAATTATCCTTCTGAGTCCCTTCCAACTCAGAATATTCTACGATTCTATGAAAAGCAGGAAGAGGCCAGTAGCTAATAGGTTCTGAATGCCTGTACATATGGTTCCAAGATAAGCAGCTTTCAGAAGCTATAAATACATTCAAAAGGAAAAGATACATGGAGATGCAAGCAAACAAAGGAACAGTCCTTCTCACACAGGGTAGAGGTGTCCAGTACTTTTAACATGTCTGTATCAGAAAATGAAACAATCTGTAATGAGTCTGCTTTACCACTTCTCCCCAGAACTAGTAGAGTACTAGTACAGCACTAGTACAGTTCATATTCACTTCTCTCAGGACTTGTTCTACATGGATGATCCACACCCCCACCTTGAGACATCCCTTTTCCCAGAAGACCAAAATCCCACCACTTGCTTTTGATCATGCCTTCAAAATCTGACTCCAAGCTCTTCCTAAATCCCTCTTTGAATAGACTTTGCAGGCAGTGGGGGAAAAAAAAAAAAAAAAAAA
>VXAY01004931.1:499551-517180 GCA_013399855.1 Oxyruncus cristatus | reverse complement strand
ACTTTGGAGGGAGGGGGGGAAAAAAAAAAAAAAAAAAAAAAAAAGAAAAAGAAAAAGAAAAAAAAAAGACATCTTGAGATTAAAAAACAGTCCTTCACGTACAATTCCACTAATCATGATATCCCAGATCTTCATTCACTGCCCAACAGTCCTTTGAGCTGTTCAGTGTAGAACACAGAATAAAACACTGTCATGTCACAGACACTAAAATTCTTTGAGTATTAGTTTAAAAAAACCAGGAAGTCTGGTAGAAAATGTTTTACATTCGTTTTGTGCTGTTCAAACAGAACAAAGAAAGTACCAAGAGTGAACAGTTATGTTGGTTCCTTGATCCCTTGGAAATCAGCTGATCACTTCACTGTATCCTGAAAGCACCAAATATACATATCATGTGATGTGACACACCGTTGTTTTACAATGGGAGTTTTAAAGTACTTATTATAAAAAGTTCTGTGCAAGGAAAGTCTTTGCAAGCAAAACACAGTGTGCCTAACTGATGTGCAAAAATCTGAAGAAATTTGAGGTATTTGGCCTGGCAGGAGAAAACATAGTGCCCACATTAACATAGAGTTAATGCAGTTGGGTAGGTGACTCTGAAGACGGTAGAAGGGAGATGCAGCCTCACTAAGTCAGATCTTTATCTTTCTTCATTAATTGCAGAGACTTAAATGTTAGATGACTTTGTCTATTCAGAATCCACTCCGTAATGTTCTCTTTGAAGATGTCAACCTAATAAAGCATGACCAGCTCTTTTTGAAAAATAAAATTGTAATCATGGTGTCCCACTTCCCTATCATGCAGATACTAACAAAGCAAATGCTTGCTCCAGAGTGGGACAGCCTTGGTTCCATACCCTCATAGAACCAGAGAAGTTTGTGTCCATCTTTCCCAGGAAAATCTCTTAACAGGCTCTGATGTACTAAATAGGGAAGAAAATGTCTGAAGTGAAAAGATTACAGACTACTAGGTGAAAAAGGACAAGCATGAGGTTTCTTACCTTGAACACTGTCATCCAGGGATTTCGAAGTGTGAATTCTGTCATTTTTTATACACTTACCCTCCTCTTTTCCTGGAAATAGCACAGATATGTCATGTGATCAAGACTTCTCCCTTTCCGAGTCATAAGAAATAGCTTAACAAGTGTTTGTGTGGTCAGCCACATCACAAAGTTGCCAGTAGGTATGAATGGATTATAACACCGGGGTAGAGGAGGGCATAATTTGTGTAATTTATACAGTAAAAGCTTTAATGTAAGCCCTGATTTTTAGCTACTAACAGAGGTAGACAACTTACCCCATGGGGACTGCTGTTCTTCGCTTTGTAGTGATGTGCTATCTTCAATTCTTTCCACCTATCAGGAATATAAGTATGTATCTATCATAATGATATGAGGCTTTTATAGAGCAACATTTTCCACAGCAATTCAGTGGTGAACAAGATGAAGCAGAGAACCAGAGCATAAAGTTTTCGCAAGGGAGAAAAATACAACTGTTACTTTTAGATTTTAAGTTAGGAGGGTCCTTTCTCTCTTCCTCCTCCTCTTGTCAAAAATAAAAACCAGTTTTTGGTAAAACCACCCTGTGTGGGGGTTTGTGTGAATGAGCTCTTTAGGGCCACATGGACATGGATGGAGAAAGAGTTACTGAAAAAAGCCCTCCGAAGGTAAGCGATGGAACTGAGACGGAGCATGTGAGGGTCTCCCAAGAGCTGACAGACTCCGTTGACCAACCTAGTCCAAGCCCATGAGAATGGATAAACTCATAACATCACAAGTCAGTTGAATTTGAGAGTGATTGCCCATGGGCACTGGCCTCAGCAGTGGGTGAGGTGTCTCAAAAAAGGAAGCTACCACCCTGCAAAGTCTGTGATCAGCCATACACCAGCCCAAGGGGCTGGGACCCTTGGAGGGTGGCATGCCAGGGCTGACCCTGTGGGCCTTGGCCCTCACCGGGATTATGCGGCTGGGGCAGCTGATGGCTAAATGTAACAGTCTGCCTCTATTAAAAGTAATGGCTTCAGTAATAAAAAGTCTCCTAGCAGATACCAGAGCCACTGGCTCTGGTCTGCAGCAGTAGAGGAAAGGGAATTTTCAAAATTTCCCAGCCTATTTTTTAGTAGGAAACATCCTTTTTTTTTTTTTTTTTTCCCCTGAAAATTATTTTTTTTTTTTTTAAAGTCTTTCTTGACTACTGTCCAAGGTTATCAGTTATTTATGATTATTCTTACCTCTTTTTTGTTTACCTCACTGGCAAAACTGCAGATGCAGGAAAAAGAGTGCATCTTGTCAAAGCATTAAATGCTCATTTTCTTTTTGGGGTAAATAAAAAAATATTACTTTAATTTAAAAAGAGAGCATACCTGAAGAAGAACCAACACTTGTCAGTTAGCTCTGTTAGGAAATAATTGAGATACCTTCTTGAGCATACTCTGATAGGAACAAATAGATACAACTGTGGAACTACCCACATGTTATGGATAGAAGAGGGCAGCAAATGGACTGTAAAAGCAACGGTGTTCTTTCCTCAAGATTCACAAGCACTTTCTGCCTAGAAATAAGCTCAGGTTAGTCTATTAGGAAATGAATAAATAGCAAGATCACTTCAGAGGCTTTTTGTAAAATTGAGTCTTCAGCAATCCTAAATATAAATCCACATTGCTTGGTACCAATCTTGTCCTGCTCTATCTATGGTTAGAGTTTGTCTGTATATGGGAATTTAGCTACAAGATAAAATAGTCCTTTATATAAATATCTTATGAGTCAGTCCCAGCTGTAACTCCAAAGTGGTGAAGTCGTTAAGTAAATGCTGTTAAGAGAAATGTAAAATGAGCTATGATTTCTTCACAAGAAAATGCTTTTATGGCATTTAATGAAAGAAAAAAGGTTTTAAAGAGGCAGCATTGAACCCCATGTCGTGCTGCTACAGATGACTATTTGAAAAGTAACAGGGTTAAAATAAGATAGAGATATGAATCAACATGTCTGGTATAGCTACCCTGATAGGTTTACATCAGCCACACTGGGGTATCCTATGATGCTTCAGTAAAACAAATCTTATAATCTTTTCATTATAAGAGAAATGGATCTTCTGTGAATATGAGAAATTATGTACCCTGTGCACAATGTCTGTAGATAAATCTTTGTATTATTAGCTCATCAAACCTAGTCTGTTATTCTATTATTAAAATTGGTTAAATTATTAATATAATTTTTAATCAGTTGAATTAATGTTTATAATGCTGGCTTGTGATAACTTTGATTTCTACTTCTTCTCACTATGAATTTTAAAAAAATGGTAATTGAAAGACACACCATATTTCTCTCTTTTTTTGTTTTAATCTGTGGTATTTCCTGGAAAGATAAGCTATGCATTTTCTATTATTTTGTCACAAAACAGTTAATTGCTTTGTAGCTTTATCAAAACTGGACCGCCTGGGGAGCAAGCCAATTTCATCAGTAATTAAAAAGGTCACTCTTTTAGATTTTAAAATATACTGAGTAACATTTTTTACAGGCCATATGTTAAAATAGAACTGTGTTCTGATAATTGATCATCATGTACACTGGATTCATGGGACTCTAATTTTTATTGTTCTTCGGTGGTTTTATTCCACATGTGTCATTTTATAACCAAAGGGTGTTTGCCAGCTATGCAAATGTAAGTGGGGGAGCATGTGCTACGTTTCTTAGGTATATAGAGCCGGCTTGGGAAACAGTCACCATCAGCAACAAATTTTGCTTCGGTTTCATTGACTTCTTTAGATGTTCCTGGATGTTGCCACTGAATCGTCTTCTAAACTGACAATAGCCTAAAACTGGTAACAGAGCTTGTTCCTCTGTGGTCACATCTGCCTGCATTGCTAACAACAACAGAAAGCTTATAAGCATTTTCTTTTGATCTGACGGCTTTATGTAACTGTCTTGGTTTCAGTGGTTACACCACAACAATAACTAAATTGGCACTGAGAACAGATTTGTGGCCGATGGAACTCTTGGTGTTGCTATGCTAGAAGCAGATTAAGCTCACGCTTTAAAGGCAGGAAGCATTGTACAAAGGAAAGGTCTGTCTGCGCAAACCACGCTGACCAGAGTCTCAGAATCGTCCCAAGCTGCCAGCACCACAGTGGTGTGGACCACTGGTTATTCAACAGGAGGGTGGTAGCGTGAAGAAAAGGGTAACATTAACGTAAAGGAAGGGGACTAGAAAGCTTAAACATTCATCCCTGGTTTTGGGCAAAAGCAGGAAACCTGAAGTCCTACAATATTTTTCAGAATAAAAAATGAGGAACAGACCAAATTTAACACAGTGTTCCCTTCTTCAGAAATGGAAACTGGACAGAAAGTCAGGCAGAAAAGAGAAATGGCTGCAAAACCCAAGACTCCAGACCAGATGTGAAGGCAACAGAAACAGCAAAGAGGTGTGAGCATCGGCAACACCTGAGAAAACTGGACTCCGTCCTAGAAGGATAAGTGAGAAGCTGAGTGTTGTGTGCAGGTCAGCTGCCCACTGCATTGTGTGAGGGTCAGCACAGTATTTACTCAGACTGACCTGCTCAGTGGCTTAATTGCACCTGGACATGCGAATGGCATCAGATGTCTCAGGAGAGAGGTGAGGAGTGGTGTAGACTACTTGGGCTAGCTGGCCACCCTCAGGCAGCAGGAAATAGATAGTGAAGCAGTACTAATTAGGAAGTGTGGCTATCTGAGTCCAAACCACTGTGGTGCCACTTTCAAAAGCCTTTGCACTTACTGGCTATGACACAAAATCCTTTACATGGAAGATGTAATAATATCAGGAAATGCTGCCAAAAGGGTAGTTAGCTTTTTTGATGAGTTTTAGATCTGGAGACAAGAACTGCCACCCCAGTTGGCACTGGGCAGCTTTCTCCAGAGCACTGCCTCTTTGAAATGCCACTTCCAGAAAATATGACCTGTGTTCCCAGAACTGTTTAATTGGAGAGAAATGATTTCCAATTTGTTTCTTGCATATGAAATGAGCGTCTCTTTGGTCAGTGTCATGCCCTAGTCTAAGGGATGACAAATGAGAATTCAATAGTTATGTTTCTTCTAGGATGAAAAAGTAGATCTTGTAAATATGGCTGCTTAAATGCAAAGATTTAAGTTGCAAAACTCAGCTAGGTGATAGTAGAAAAATGTTATTTATCAGGATTAGTTAACCTGTAAATGTTTTCTGAGTGTTCAGAAAAATTTGTAGGTCCATGCAGCAGCTGGTGAGTAGTACTATTTCTCTCATTTGAAGCCCTGCAGATGTAAAGCATTTTTTATCTAAGAAGCTGCTCCCTGTCTCAGAAGCACAAGGTCAGACTTTGATGCCTCTGAGAAAGAAGCAGGAACAGAAGGTATCACGCTAGAGAAGTCACTATTCTAATGGATGTGAGGAAGGGCTTTCCCTTTCTACCCATCCAAAAGATATAGGGGAAACACACAGAATAACACCAAGCTGCCATGGAAAATGAACTATACACCTTATCCGGTGTTGATGTTGATCTGGGAAGAAGATATTCAGTGTTTCCTTGGGACAGCTCTGATTAAAAAAAACGCAACTGCCACATAATAGAAGCTATGGATTCTTTATGGAGGTCTGAGGGTCATTAAGGGTCCCTGAGATTTTGGTCCTACTTCCAGGTATCCTGAGAGGAATCTCTGCAAGCTGCTTGAATCCATGTAGGCAGAAGAAATGGTCTCACAGCAGCAGACAATTGAAAAGTAATAAAAAAATTAAATTAGATAAAATTAGTTTAAATAATGAGAAAGAATATAGAGGAGATGATCTCAGAGGCAGGTGCCCTTTTGAGAAAGTAGCTTTATTAGATTTTGATTTAATTTGTTAAAGCTAGGCTGGCAGTGTCCTCTTTTAATGCTGTGCGAAACGTTATCTCTTACTCCTGTTGGTGGACAAAAACAAAAACCAGTGCCTCTAGAACTGAGTGTGGCAAGAGGGAGGAACTTGAAGTTTTGTGCTGTTTTTCATCTTCTCTCTGTATTTTATCCCTATTTGGCAGTTGATGTCTGATAAATAGGCTTACTGGAGAAAAGCACTGAAGTCTTCCAATTTTATGATAATATTTTGTGGCAGCTGGCTTGGACATAACCTCAATAATACAATGAGACTTAGGTTTGGTGCCTAAATATTGAAAAAAAATTATAATTTTAGTAGCTATTTTAGTTAAAGATTTTCAGGTGTTTCCAATGGGCTAACACATTTTAACTTCCCATCTCTTTCAAATGAAATCCAGACAGACATCGTGGGTTCTTTCTATGCCTAGATCAAGGATAACCTAAGCATTCTTGTTATCAAACCATATTTCTTACTCTTGCTTAACTCCGCTTCTTTACAAGCATGTGTTAAGAAGGGAGAAATAGGGCCCTCGTTCCTAAACCACACCCCTCACATTTACAAATAGCGACGTGCCTACACCAGCTCTGGGCACACTGCAGCAGAGGCTCTGACTGTTTTCTCCTCCTTGGTCTCTCACCAGTTCTAATGTAATTTTATTTCTTTTCAATAAAGGGTTTATAAAGACACTTGTACATGAAGCAAACTCCAATTTTCTCATATGTGTAGAGCTTTCTACGTCACTCTGATTGCATGAGAGTTTATGAATGATATAAAGAGAGATGAGCATAAACCAGAATAGGAAAGTATTGAATCAATCCATGCTGACTATTTACTTTTCTCTGTGTCATTCCAATACATTTCAGCGATAGTTAGGTCCTAGATGTCTAGATATCTAGACAAGCCTTTTACTTCCTATGGTCTCATTCTCAGAAGAGGCTCCTCCAGCCTCCACCCCTGCAGAATGCAAAGTATGGAAAGTGTTCTTTCCTGCCCAGATTCAGGCAGTCCGGAGGTGGGATTCAGAATGGATTCAGAATATATTAAAAAAAAAAAGGGACCTTTTTATTAAGGTCTTTAAGCTCTTTATTAAAGAGCACAACTGTTTTCTGCTTTGCCTAGTTTTCTACAGCAGTATTTTCATCATTGCCAGCTGTCACCTGAGTTGGATTCTTTCTAGAACTCCATTGAAACCTAATACACATTGGAACCAGGATTAAGAAATATAATCAGTAACTTATTCAGTCTTAAATGACTTCTGCAAGCCTTATCTTACCATCATTCAATGTGAAAATGAGCCTTAGTTGAAGAACTAATAGCAGAATTTCTGCAGCTGCTGCAACATCTGAACCTATATTAAGTTTGATTAAGCTGATTTCCCTGTTTCTTGATTTTGCTGCTATAGATCTGATTTCAGATAGGTAAGTGGGGTTAAAGCAAATGGTTTTAATTCTGTTTTTTAATGCTTTGTTGCTTTACCTTTTTAATGAAAACCAACACACCACTGCTTCTGAGAGGTACATTTTTTTATTTAAAACATAGTAGCAAAATGGCTCAGATCTCTCCATGGAGGATGATTAGACCATTATTCTAAGTCATCTTCTGCTCTTAACTGGTATCCCTAACACGGAATAGCAGCCCCAGTGACTTGACAGTGATTTCAGATTATCAAGGATGCGTATGGGAAACAAACTTGGGCTTTGTTTTCCAATAGCACTCACATTGTAACACACATCATTTTAATGTACTTTGTTTTACACTTCCATGATAGAAGCCACAGAGTAGTCATTTAGTGTAACATAAGTGCAAGATCTAAGATGTGCTGTAGATACATTGTCAGTCTCTCTTATAATGTATTATTTACAATATGTTCTCATTCATTTGCAGTACAAAAGTACATCACTATGTGTTTTAATTTATTAAAGAGTAGATTCTTAAATCTTAGGCCCATGCTCAAAGTACATAGTAAAGCTTTTAACTGAAAAAATTTTAGTGATTTCTGTGCAAACTCTGTGCATATAAGTGCCTACTCAAAAATTAGCAAGTTAGTATAGCCGATAAGCTGGTGAGTTGCCCAGATCAGACCTGAAACTAATAATCTGGCTGGGGAAGAAAAAATACGAAAAAGATGTGAAAACCTCAGAGTAAATATTTTTCCTTTGGGAAAAAAAATAAATAAAAAGTTATTCAGAAAGATGTTCTAGATTAACAGCTTGTCCAGCACTAACATCTACTAGGTTTTGATAGAAGACAAAGATATAAAGAAAGATGCTATATATGTTTTATTTAGTACTTTCTATTCTAAGGCAAGATTGAGTTTATTTTGCCTTCATCATCTTTATTGGAGTTGTTAATTTTTTTTATTGGAATAGTAAAAGTAAAATCCGTTATAGACTCTTTTTTCCCCAAAAAATATATTAAAAAAAAAAAAAAGGACTCAAGACATAACTTTTATTTATAGATAGGCCTTGGTACTTTATTCTTGCAGAATAGAAAACATTAGATCAAATTCGTTCCAGATTAAAGCGCTTTATACACTAGAGTGGCAAGAATGTATATGAGGATACCAAATGCCTTTGGAAAAACCTTGCTTTCCGTTGCTCTGTGGTCACTTATTTACACCACTTGTGTAGTCACTTACACCTGAGCAGAATAAACGTAACGTAATGAGGAATCAGAGGTCTGGTCTTACCCAATCATTTAAAACTCTCTCTACAAGTGATGGCACAAGGAGGAAAGGAAGGGAGGACATGAGTTCCGTATGGTACAAATCTCTACCTACAACAATGACAGTATTGAGGAAAGGTCTGGAACTGCCAAAAGTGTCGAAGAGGGACCATCAATCAGGAGAACACAATGTCAGTACCTGTGTACTGACATTGAGAAAAAAAAACAACACAATCCCCAAACAAAACACTAGAAAAAAGCGAAGAAGCTATCTAGAAGATGTTGACTGGAAGAACAAGAAACAATAATCATAGGACCTGCTTTCTTTCCTCACTGAAGAAGATGTGGCCAACATTTTCAAACTGGGTATTTAAATCAACATTGCCACATAGCAATCTAAATAAATGTCCCAATTTTCAGATTTGATGTACTGTTGAAGCTTTTCTTGGCTCCAGAAAGTATGAATTCTCAGCACCTCAGAAGATCAAGCTGTTTATGTGGGTGGTGATCATAGTAGAAAGTGAAACCGATTCAGCTTAACTTGCACATGCAGAAACCAGCAAGTCCACACAGAGGGTATTTTTCATGAGTGGATGTCTGACCTACCTACTATGTTATTAATTTTATTATCAGTATACTAATTTTTGAAATTAACCCAATTTGTTTTCACTTTCCTTTCATTGGCATATCACCTGTACTTACAAAAGGATTGGTTCCAACTTGCAGATTAGGGCTCTTAAATGTAATCTCTATTATGGAAAGCTAGTCAGTAGAGTTAGTGAAATTAATAGTGGTTTCAGCTGATGCAAAGCTGACCTGGTGTCTGTTTTGAGGTGACCAGAAAAATCCTGCAATACTCTAAATTTTTGAGAGTCCATTCACTGTGATGAGGAATTCTCACTGACTACCTTGGGAACAGAGGCACCTATCTCACACATAGACATATATAGATTATGGTAAATAGACGTAGACCTCTTACATTTAGGTATTTTAAACTGGGAACAGAAACTCATTCACTATGACTACCATCAGGCATAAAAATTTGAATTCAGTCTTGAATCGTTTCTGTGTACATCCACTGTAGAATTATTGCATTTCTAGTTGTAAAGTCCTGTTACAGCTGTCTTCAGCAGTGCTCATATGTTAATAAGCTCTCAGAACTAGAGCATATAGAAAACTTACACAGTGGAAAGCACAGCTTTGGAGACAAAGAATGGGTAGTTTTCCTGTTGTAGTCTTCACCAAGAAAAGATTTTTCTTTATTTAGGCAGAAAGAAGAAGCAAAATTAAGTCACCTGGGGGGACAGATTTCCGAATTTCAGTTGTGTCTCAATGGCACAGCAGAATTGTCTATCAAGGTACTCAAGCTAAATCTGAATTAGTTCTGTCTTGGCAAGCCTTGGGTCCTTTTATGGCCAAGGGAAAAAGAAAAGGAGAATAAGCAACTTTGTTCTTCTTGATCAGTTCAGCTCTGGAAATGGTTAGTGATAAAATATGGCATGTAGAGAGCTCTCACTGAAAAAACCCGAATGAAACAACAACTTTTGACACTGTCTTTGCTTGCTAAGCTCTTTAATTCCTTTAACTGTTTTAGGTGGTTTTTTGGTCTTACTTACCTGGTTTATTCACAAATTATTGTTTCTTAGTATCTGACATACACATAATATAGAAATAAGAAAAAGCTCCAGTCAACTACCTTAGCATTATGATCTTGGATGAAGTCCTTAAAATATTACTTTCAGTAGGAAATACCTAAATATGGGTAATGTTAGGGCTGCAGCTCCTAACATTAGACACAAACAGAGCAGAGAAGAATACTGTCAACAACTCCTTCCAGCAAGCAGTTTAGTTGATGGTTCTTTTACTTTTTGTCCTAACACTCATGAAAATTCAGGCATAGAAATTTGAAGTCTTTCTTTATGCTGATTATGCCAGGAAGGTTGGCGTTAGAGACTGTGCTGGGAATGGGACAAAAAGAACTCCTTTTTTTGCCTTGCAGCGAAAAATGTTTATGGAGGATTCACAATTTCTGTGATTCTCACTCCTAAATGAGAGAGCTCCACCAGCTTTCCAGTAGAGTTCTGCATTTGTAAATGGTGTTGTCTGAAGGTATTAGTCTTTGTCACGACCTAGGAAATGAAAGGAAAGGCTTCTTACCTCCTTCCTCAGTTATGTTTAATCCCATATTTTTCTTTGCCCATCGATATTTCGTTCATCTGCCTATGCTTCACAAAACTCTCCCTTCCCTCACATATGGAGACACGGCGATGTTGCAACCATATCTCTTTAAGGTCCACATTGAGAAATTCAGTCACATGATTCTCCATCAGACTACTTAAATGTGCTTCTCATTTATACTCATCTTAGGACAACCTAATGTTCCTGTGGTGTGCCAGGAATCAATAAAAACAATCCACAACCAAAAGTAGGACCAGAAATCTGCCCCAGCTCTCTCCTGATCTTGACATGCTTGTGGAAATGATCGGGAAGAGACTGCCTGAATCTACTGTAGAGTTCGAAGACCATGAGACAGGTGGAGAAATGTAATGCCTGGTCCATGTATGCTTCTCTGTATTGGACTGTTACAGATAATAGCAACGATATGACATAGTGATTAGATAAACACTCCCTTTATGCTGAAGAGAGCCCATGCTTCCAGGTCTCTAACTCTGATTGCTGGTTAATTTTGCAGCTAGGCTGGATTCAGTTCTCTGAATAAATCAATGAAAGATAAAGATTCTCAGACAGAGCAGACTGTATTTTCCCTCTTGTCTTTCACGGCCAAGTGTCTAATTTTTCAGTAAAATCAGTTTCTATGTCAACCAACTCTACAGGTGAGTTGACTTCTACTATTTCTTAATTACCTATTTGAAGGGTACTCTTTGTCTCGCGATAGTTTGATATCACTGGCTGAGTTCGATGCACTGCATAATCAGGTGAAGTCTGGAAAATAATTTATTCTAAGGGAAAACACGTGTAATTGATTTAGGATTTGAATGGAATTTTTTTCCTTTAGGGGACTCTGATTTCCTCCTGTGGATGATGATTATTGTTTCAGAGAACATATGTAATGACATGAAAACACTGCTGATTAAAACACCTCAAGGAAGAGGTCCCCTGTGTCCAGCAGGTACATGTTTGCAAATTCCCCTGCTCTGCTTTGATGGCAAACAGATTTATTCCATTTTTTGGTGATCCATTCTCACATTCACAGTGCTGCATTGTCCACACAATTCACTGGGATGCGTTTAAATAGCCTGGCAGCCCACTGCACCACCTTCAATGCCCACCGCTTTAATTGGCGCAGCTGCTGCCTTAGGGTGCTTTGCTCAATGTGCCAAAGCATATACAAACAGTCCGCAAACACGTGTTCAGGCTTGTCACTACTGTGCTTTTCTTTGTCCTGTCAGGAACCAAGACACTGCTTTCTGTATCAGTTACAGTCATTTAGATCAACATATACTTTATGCTTCCTTGTTGGATCATAGAATGAAGTTCAAGGTATCATGTTTTCCTTATGCTTTTATCAGTCTTTGGTGTTTATCAGTTCTAAGGTTCTTTCAGAGACTTTGTTACTTTTACTGCTCAGGTAACTGAAAAAAACCCCATCCCTGTATCTTGTGCTTTCGTAATAGTTTGATTTCTTCACATCTTTTGAATACAGTAAACTGAGACACAAAAGCTCTGCTGAAGCAGATTTATTTTCTTCCTCTTAACCATTTAAAGCATTTTGCTGTTCTTTACTGACATAGTTTTTAATTTGGCAACAGAACTGTAACACAAATGTTTTGCCCTTTAAGAACTAAGAAAGGTTCACTAGTCCGTCTTCATAGCAATTACACGTATCTGAAATTAAATCAAGCAACTACAGATACAAACCATTGTATCACCTAAGTAACTTAGACTAAGCTATTTGTGTCTTTCCTATTTCCAAAAATGTACAATATTTGCTTAGTTTCACAGTTAATTGCTTCTTCGGTGCCATTGCCCTTAAGACCATGTGACATTTCTTGCAGTGTATTTGTTCTATCTTAACCGTAGCTGCTTCCTCAATGTTTTTATATTTCTCAAATTACTACCCTCTGCCCTCTACTACAGGATCTTGCACTTTATGAAATTTCTATTATTGAAGGAAAAGTAGCTCAATCTGCCTTTGAAAGCAGAGCCTGGACCAGGTTTGTTTAAAAATTAATTCCTTCTGCTCTAGTACACATAGCTGTATTTTGTTTGTATGACCACAACAATCTCAGATTTCCTATAATTTATGGTCTCTGCAACGACAGATTTGTGTTTCCACAGAGCAAACCACTGAAGTATTAGCCTCGCAATCTAAACAAGGATGCTGCCCAGCCTTCTGCCATAACTGGAGATCATTATAGCTGCTTGTATGCCACAGAGTAGCCAGGTCTCTGTTCTCCAAAGTTTTGGTCCATTGAGGAGGCTCAGTGCTGAAGGTAACTGGTGCTGGTACTGGGCAGCCCCTAGCTGCACAGCCAGGACATGTCTGCAGGCGGAGAAGTTCAGTCTGTAAATCCCTCACCTGTCTATAACCCCTGCCCGTGCCTTAAAGGCAGTCACCGCCATCTAAGCGCTGCAGATTAGGCAGAGGTAAGTATGACCACCACAACCTGGTGAGGCATGTCTGCCCCATGTCTGATGGAGAGAATTTTATTAGGCTTCCTGAAGACAAATCCTACATGCAAACCTACATGGGGCCCTGCTGCGTCATATGCTACTCCATTTGCTGGCTCTGTGCTCTGCCAGATCATTTGCATTTAGCCTCTCCCTTGGGAAAAGCAGGGGTGATAGACACTGGAGTGGACCAATAAATGTATATGGCCACTGGACCTTTAATTTGCCAGGGAATATGTTCATACAGTTAAGGCATGCAGGAGCAGTTCTGTGTTTCTGTGAACATGACTTGAGTTTTTTACAGACTGATGAATGGATTAAATTTTGGCTAATGTGAGACAATATCTGATCTGTCTCAATCTGGCTGCTTCCAAGTTAGGACTTTTATTCTTTCCTGAAAAGGTAGATTTAGTCTAGGCATAGTCTTTATGTTTCACTGGACCTAGCATGCTGAGGTCTTGACCTTTGACTAAAGCTCCTCTTTGGCATTGTTACATTAAAATGAATAATTTTCTCAGTAACGAAAACTTGGCACCTCCTTGTAAAGCTTCTCATTGTGCTTGCAGTCCAAAACAGGGTAACAGGCCAGGGTTTCTGAATGTCAGACCATTTTATGTATCACCAGATCCACATCAAATTCATATCCCACCCCCCACCCAGTTACTCTCATAAAATCTTACTCTACTCTATGGAGACAGTAGGATTCTTCCTACAATTGCTCCTGAACATCATGACCTTTGGCCTCTACTGAGCAGGCAGCTCAAGGCCCTTTTTTTCCCATTCAGTTAGCTTTTCCTTTCCCACACAAGGAATGCTGTCATGAGATACTAGGCTGGTAGAACAGACAATGGAGCACAGCACTCACACACTTGACTTGCCTTAGTAACATAAAATGATCCCAGGACCTCAGTGTATGTTCATCTTTATCTGCTATACTCAACCAGGCATCACCTGTTCAGGGCACTCATCACCTGACTTGCCCCAGGAACTCCCTGCAGCTCTTTCATTATCTCGGAACAACAGGAAATTCCTTATATTTGTTAATTTCTTTTTATATATATGTAGCTATGGATTTGGCTGATATCTGCTTGTGAGAATATGGTCTATTCCCTATTGCATCTCTTCCTTTTTCAGGTAAGAAATGTCACCTTTTTAATCCTACAGAAATTGACGCTGGGCTGGAACTGGTGGATCAGCCATGTTCAAATTTGAAAGATCATTTGATGCTCAAACTCATACTCTTCATTCACTCAGGGCAAGTGCACCTGTATGCTGAATCAAGGGAGAATGACAATCCATCCTTCTTCCCTTTCCCAGTAGGAGCAAGGCGACATTTCATAAAGGCTCAATCCCTTTATCTCCATTGCTCTTGGTACTTTGGAACTTCTTTCTGATGTTCTCTCTGTGGAATAGTCAAAAAATATGCTATGAAGTATAATGAAGAGTTCAGCCTCATCTACTCCTTTAGACACTACCCCCAGCACAGAAGAGGAAGAGGCATTCAGAATTAGCTGTCTCCAAAGCTAGCAAGAGTACAGGTATAAACATTTAGTTTATGACACTGCTCGTAGGTAAGATGCCTAAACTGAACGGTCTGTGTCTGTGTAAAGTCATGAGCAGAGTACCTAAGCTCCAGTGCAATCAACAGGGATTTAGAAGCTCTACACAATTGCTTACACATAGGTAGCAGTTACTGTCCTTTCGAGATACTCTAGGATGCTCTGTGTGGTCTCCACCTGCAGCTACGTAAGGGCCTGGGCCTCCCAAAGATCCAGAATTGTATCTTCCATGCCTTATGTTGCAAGATATCCCAGGATCACCTCAGATGGCTCTAGATGTCTAAATTTCAACAGGTAAACCAAGTTCTAGATCTTCATGAACCATAATGGATATAACCATCTAGTTGGATAGTAGAAATCAAGAGTTTTTGTTCTGCAGACTCAGTCTCACTAAAGCGGAGCTCCATCTTTGTATTTTCTAGACTGTATGGGAACTGTGCAGGCTCTTTATTTTAGAAGACAGAGAATTTTAAGGTTGATGTGTAAACAAATAACCTTGTCTAATTTACTTTTGCAATCAATGTATACAAAAAATTTGGGGCTGAAGGGGTCTACCCAACTTTTATGTGTCTATCCATTTTCAAGTAAAGTTGTCTTATTCCATGGTCCTAAAACATGTAAGAGTCCTTGAGGGAATGTTTCATTCTCCTTGCCCAGGTCATTGTTTTAATTTGATTGCTTGCACATTGTACACAGTAAAGTATGAGATTTTTGTTCATAAATCTTCCCACTGTGATAAAATGCTTACACCCAGTTCAGAGTCACTTAATGACAGGCCATTTGTAAATCAATTAAGGTATTGAAAATGTTAAGTTATACTTTGGCTAAATAAGTCTAAATATACATTTTAGAGTTTTTAAGGTTTTTATACATAAAAGAGAAGAAAAGACTTCCTCTGTCAGCTTTTTTTTTTTTTTTTTTTTAAAATAGGTCAACTCTTCTTTCAAAAGGCTTTGACTTTGCATAAAGAGGAATTCTGAGTAAATTCTTGCTCTTGCTCAGGTATTTCTTTCAGGCCTGCTGTGTTTTGAGAATCTCTTGAAGGACATTAAGTTACCAGACAGGCAAAGTGTGTATTTGCTTTCTCTGTTGAAATACGAAGTTTCTGCCTCTCTTATAATTCTAGTAAACCTTAAATCATATTATTACCTTCAGGACCAGCCCCCTTCAGTTCTGTAGCCACAATTCCTGAGAACTGAATGATGGTGAGATGGTAAAGAGAAGTTTTACTTTCATTTAGAAAGTAGGGAGTCCCATGCTAGCCTGAGGGAAGTACATAAACAAATTACTTGGGAGGGAAGCTTGTAAATGACCTTTTGTTTTCTATAGATCACAGACTGTTTCCAGTTATATATTGTTGGCTCTTGTGGTCAAGAGAAGACAAACACAGACCTCAGATATTTGGGGAATATTGTAGATCAATTTTATGTTTGTAGGGAGTCGTGACATATGAGCTCCTGTGAATAGCACTAGGGCTGCTGTGAACTCCCAGCCAGCTGGCTGCAAGGTGGCTGAGCCAGCTTGTCTTCCCAGCAGCCTGTGGAACGTCTGCACACCAGGAAGCATAGTCCATTATTTCAATACATAGCACAGCCAAAGGAGGTGGAACAAGAGACCAGCCACTTCTTAGCATTAAGAAGTATCACCTCTGCGACCTTTGCCTCACTCTTTCTAACTTTTCTTACACTTTATCAAGTTTGGCTTCTTTTTATTTTTAAAAACTTGGGTGCTTAGAGGTAGCAACTGTTCAAAGTTCTGCAAATTCCATAGGCCACTTCTCACAATATAGCGCTTCATTCCTGCGTGTCACGCTTCATCTCCGTAAAACAGGGTGATGATGTTTAAATATCATGTAGACAAGGATCTGGTAACCAAGCAGCTCATCTACATGTGTAAATCCAGAATCTTGCTGAAATTAAAACTATTGGAAAATTTCTGTTTCCCAGTGCTTTATTGGTGTGCTGACCAAATGTTTACTGTAAGAGTTTCTCAAAAATTGGTAAGCAAACAGAGATCCTGGCAGAGCAGAAAAAGCACACACACTAACCTCTGCTTTTTCATATTTTAGTTTTACACTTCCTTGAGCAACGGCAACTTCCATGGCTTCAGGAGAAAACACCAACATCTGATCATGTCTAAATGAATGTGAATATTAATAGAATATTAATTCCACCTTCTCTTCAGCAGCTCCTTTCTACTACTACCTCATCATACTTTCCCTCATTTATTCATGCTCTCTGTCCTATCTTCCACCATCTTCCAGTATCCAAACAGTCCACAGAGAATCTAAAGGGGAGAGGGAGAACATGGGCATCAGCTTCCAGCTCTTCCAGTGCTACCACTGCTATGTGTGAGGGCAGCCGCTCTGGGCAGTCCTCAGGCAGAGGCCAGGAGGACTGATGAAAGGGCAGTGCTCCCAGGGTGGGCCTACAGACAGCAATGACTGGCACTGTTCAGGAGCTGGTCTGTCTGCCCGTGGACCTGTCAGCTCCGCTGTGCAGCAGGTGCTTTGCGGGGCTATGTTAGCGCTGCCTCTCTGGGTATTTGTGGTACTTGGGAATCCCAGTCCCGGCCCAGGGCTCCACCGTTCATGGCATTATCCCAACACGACACAGTCAAGAGGTGCCTGCCTCTGAGGGGGCAAACCCCAAACCTCACCAAAACACTCCTTAGGTCTGATGCCAGCAGGGACAGCATTCAGAAAGAAACACCCCTCTCAGGTTCATTTATTCAGATCACGACTGCGTTGGTCACCCGTGCCCACTGAGACCATGGCATGGCCAAGACGGGCAACAGCCAGACTTGGCGTAGGGACAAGTGTCCGGGACCAGGGCACTTCGGGGGCGGGCTGCGCGTCCCGCGGCCGGCCCCGGGGCAGCGCTGCCGTGCTGCCCGCGGGCGGTGCCGGGCCGGGCC
>VXAY01004931.1:481243-497167 GCA_013399855.1 Oxyruncus cristatus | reverse complement strand
AGCAGCGAAAAGCAGCCACTTCTTAGCATACCAAAGAGGCCGAAATGCCCCGCCGGAGGCTGCGCTCAGACTCCCGCAAAGTGCCCTTCGCTTCACTAGCCCCTTGGCGCTACGGCCAGCCGGGGGCCACTTCCCTGCCGTGTGCCCGGGGAAGACAGGGGCAGGGCAGCCGGACACCTTCTCGCAGGCCCTGGGGACGGCCCTCTCCCCCTGCCCGGGCCGCGCACTCAGGGCCGTGATCGCGGCGGGGAGAGCAGAGCCACGGCGTGACCCTGCTTGTCCTGCCCGCTGCCGCCGCCCCGCAACGCCGTGGTGCTCTGGGCAAGAGGCGATGCTCCGGATGAAGGAATTTTGGAAGGGGGGGGCTGATGGTTTCTAGACCTCTCAGTTTGCATACCGGGGGGAGAGGCATATATACCCCCCTCACCCTCCAGCCCTCCCCCAAGGACCCGTGTCCTTCCCTTGCGGAGGGTACTCTGTCAAAGCATCGGCCTCTGAAACCAAGTCATGTACCTCGGAGTGCCAGGGTCCTCAGCCCAGCTTTCCACCTCCCCGGGGACTTGGCAGCGCTTATCAACTCCCTCTGCACGGGACGAAGAGTTGGGCGGCAGGAGTGGCACCGCCACCCTGCCTGCGGAGGGCTGACCTGGCCTGAGGAGGGCTGACCCCCTCTCCTGAAGGAGTGGGGGGAGCCCGTCTAAGCCAGAGAGGTGAACGGGGCGAGGGGGATGGGGGCACGGACAGGGGGTCTGGCAGGTACGAGCCCCGCCGGCCAGGTCCGCGATCTCGCTCCCCGCCCGCACAGTTTGTGCTGCTCTTCTCCGATCCGACGCGATCCCGGCGGAGTAGCCGGGACGCCGAGCCCAGCCGAGCCTTTCCCGGGAGCGCCGAACTGCGGCTATCTGTTTGAGGAGGCTAATAATCCGCTTGGCCGGATTAGCTGGTAGCTCGGTCACAGGCGCTGTTGCTCTGACGGCAGATCATCTCCACCCAGGCTGGGGCAGCCCGCGGGAGTGCAGAGAGCCAGTGCCGTGATGCCCGACCTCCCCGGTGCCTCCGCGCTCCGGGCAGTGGGGTACCCCCTCTGCGGGCAGCTCGGCCCGCGGGAACCGGAGATCCCCATTCCCGCTGCGGCGTGGGGCACCGCTACCCGCCCCCGGCCCCCTTTGCCGGCCAAACTTTTCAGGAGCCGCTGGGCTTTTTAGTCTCAAAAGGCATCACATGAACGAACAGCTGCCGCTGATCCAACCGTGCGGAAAATCCAGCAGGTTAGGCAGCTAACGCTGGCTGTAATTGCAGTTTATTCAGCTATTTTCGGCCTGCTGCACTTTTTTTTATCCCTTTCAAGAGCTGGTCTATTTCCAGAAACGGGACCGGGTGGCTCCTTTCCAAATGTTCTCGGCTTTGCGTTTCCTTCCCACCGCTGGCTGCAGCGTGTGATGACCCCCTCCCGGGCTCCCCTGCCATCCCCGGGGGCCTCAGGTGGCCCTGCCGGGATTGCCGGCACCGATCGGAACTCTAGAGCTGGGAGGAGGCGGGGGGGGGGTGGCGAGTGGGGCAGGGAGGGATGTGGTATCCGACGGGCTGTGTGCAAGCCGCTGGCAGGGTTGCATCAGGAGGCTTTGTTTTATCTGTCATAGAAATGCAGCTGGCTGAAACCCCTTGGTTTCCGATTTCATATTCTGGATAGAGGAGCTGCTTTTGATTGCTACAATTATTTACATCTTTACATCAATAGGTCTGGCTGTGTTCTCAGCTACTGAATTTTTTTTGAGTGTTCCTGAGTTTATTGGTACCAAAAGTAATGAAGCCCCATATATCTGCAGTGTCCTGTCCAGTACAAAAATGTTTGCAGGCTCCTTGGGCCTCACTTGCTTTTGTAATTATTTCTGTCTAACTCTGCCTTTCCTGTTTGTTGTATACACAGAGAGAACTTCTCAAAGTGCGGGACAAAAGACATTTTTTTTTCTTACGAAGAGTTAAAAGCTCCTCCACTCCATATGCCCTGAACCATAGCTTGTGATAATATGCCATTCTGGTGGCTTCCCCACCACCACCTCCATGCTCTAAGCTGGGTATGTTTAGTTCGGGAATGGCTAAGTCATGGGGAGGATTTGCGGCCTGAGGAGAAATGGGGAAAGAGGATGTCTCTGGCTGCTTTTTGAAGCAAATCCAGCAAGTGAATAGATTTTCTTTTTCCCAAATGACAGCTGTTTGTGTGCCTGTGGGAGATGCTTTGGTTGGCTGGAGTACTAGATGCCCCCATATCAGGAATTGCTATCACATTTCACTCCTGGTGGCAACCCAACAGACAGGATGGATCGGGTTTCCTCTCCATTTACCTCCAAGGAGAGGCATCTCTCCAATGCAGTCATGGTTGTTGACAGGAGAGTAGATGGAAAATGGCATTACTATAAATATGTTGCTGATAGAGGAATTTAGTTTAGGAAATAAGTATCAATCCCGTATCAATCTCAAATACAAAACCTATTTAAAAAGAAATACAGGCTGTGGCTGAACTGGAGTCTCTGCATAGTCCCTTGTTAATTTCCTTCTCCATAAAACAGTTAGACTGTTATTTCATGATTACTAACAATTTTGAAAAATTTTTTAAGCACAACCGTGCAAGGATCTGTTTGAAATGGAAACTTGGGTCCTGTCCATAAAATATACAGTACGTGTCTTTATCTGAATTCTAAAAAAATTCGTCCTCCCCACTGCTTTTCTTACTCTTGGAAAACAAACCTCCCACCAAAAGACAAAGGGTATTTTGCCTCAGTAAGACCTGTGGGATTGGGTCCTTGAAGTTTCTCTCGTGTAGGTCTGAAAAGCAGCTCTGACTGCTTGAATACCGTAATTCCTATAATGGTAATTGAACCGTGGTCTGTTTCTCTTGCTCAAATGTAAAATTGTCTATTTACATGTATTTCACCTTCTGAAGTTTTGTCCTCTATGGAATACATTTCCTGAATTTATACAAATTTAATTATTCTTGATCAAATTAAATTACATATTCTGCTTATTGAGGGGTGAAATTTATGCCTGCTCATGCATCTTCCTACTGTGATAAAATGTTTGCACCTAGTTCAATGTCTACTAATGACAGGCCATTTATTAATGAATTCAAATACAAAAAGGATGACTTACGTTTAAGAAAAATACAAAAAATGTATTTACAGATACCATTGGTTTAAATATTTATGTGTATGTAGTTTTCATTTGAGTTTGATGTTTATCCTACGTAACCTTCTTGGATTATGTTAAGTATATTAATTTTAAGCTAAAATGCCTACTGACTTCAAATCTAGATAAGGAGGGATTTAGATATTCAGAATTTGTCTCTTTGTAAAGGTTTTGTGTCAAGTAAATGTTTGTAAAAATATAATCTGGAGAGGAGAGAGTTGCTTGAAACTGGAAACCAGTTTTTCAAGAGAACTTCGTAAATCTAAAGAAACAGGACTCAGGGCATTACACTAACTCTGAGGTGGCATTTTGTAGCTGGTGTAGCTTCACTACTGAAGTTTTCATAGAAACACTCAATATATAGGATGAAACACTGCGAGTCTGGAATGCAGTTGGATAAACGAAATGGTTGTGTGCAAATTAATCTCTGCTGAGTATTTACAGATGTTTGCCAAATGTGCCTGTGAGCAGTGAGTCCTGCTGCAGCGTGTTTCATTCAGTCAATGATGATCTTGTTACTTTGGGAGCAGTGATTTCTTTACCTGATTCTGTTTTAGATGGGTTTTGTGATTTTGAACACGCTAATGCTTTCCTATGCCTTGCTTTCCCGCTTGTTAGAAATCACAGGCAATGTCTGAACATTGCACAAGTGTGCTGTTGTATCTTTTGTTTGTTTTTCAGTGAATGATAGCTTTTCGAAGATAAATTACTAGTTTACTGAACAACTTACTGAGTAGAAAAACATTGAATGATCTTAAAGTTTTACAATCTCTGTTCTGAAAAAAATTGCTGAGGCGTACCATGAGGCTTGATGTACAATTAATGTACAGGAGAGCTATTTGCCACTGTACAGAAAGAGTATGTGTGTGTATACAGTAGAAAAACAGTGTGCCTGGAAATAAACTTCGCAGGACCATGGCCAACTTTCATTCAGAAAGAACCTGCTTCTTGCACAGAGTGTGCTTCTACTGTCACAACAAATGAAACAACTGGGAAGGAACTGTTTTTGTTGGAGGTCATATAAGAAAGTGCTGAAAAGAGCATATTCATCTTTAGAGAAAATATTAAAAAAAAGGTTACTGTATTCCTGAAGTGGATCTTTAGAGCCAACCAGAAGTACTGAAAATAAGAATTGCAAAGGGCATGAGGAACTGAACACCCAGAAAGCAAAATGTAAGTAATGTATTCTTTTTAATATACTCTGCAGCAAAGGTAAATAGAGTGTGAATAGCTAACAAATTTGTTATTCAAAACAGGAGCATGGTGACTCTGAAGAAAAACTTTTTGAGGCCAAAACCTCAACAATAATTAAGTGAAAGGCTTTTAATGGGTAGACGGAATGCAGGTTTGGTGTATCTGTAGCATGCACTGCTAGAAGCACTCACATTAATAGTAGCAAGGAAAGTAAATAGTTGCTGATGAAATAGTATTAAGAAGTCAGAATAATAATATCTGTAGTAATATTCAATGCACAGTTCAGATGAATAACACCTTCGGCGGTAAAATTCAATACACTAGTTTAGGTAACATACTGTGGTGAACATAATATTTTAATAGTTTGTGAGTTAATATTGAATGGTTGTGTGGGTCAAATAACAAAAGATGGCATGCAGTTGCTAGCAGAAATTGATAGCCTAATTTTAATGTCTGTATTTTGTGTTTTCGCTCTGACATCTGCTTATTTTGCTTTTAACTGGAAACAGCATGAGGAATTGCACATACAGAAGGTAGTAGCTTTGAAATTATGTGGCTTAATCTTTTTGTGGCACTAAAATGTACCTGGTCCCATCAGACAGTATAATCAAACCAAGGTTAAACATTTTAATTCAATTGGAATTGTTTTGACTTTTGCTCACAGACAGTGATTCAAATAAACTGTAATCCGCTATGAAGAAAAATTATTCTGAGGAGGTTCTCAAAAAGCTTGTATTTTACTGAACTGATAGAGGAATCGACTTTGCTGTTCACTGAAAATTGATCAAGTCATCCATGTTTTTTGTGTGTATGGTTTCGTCATCTGGAAAGATAAGAACACAGTGAGGATACAGAATGTGCAGGACTTGTGCCTTAGCTCTCGAACAGGTCCTGCCTCTATCTCTGGGCATTAGATGGTGTAAGCAAAAATACAAGACATGGGGCAAATCTAGGTTTGATCCTTCCCCTAATCCATCCTCTCAGTTTTCAGCTGTCACTTGTCTGTCTGAGGTCAGAGCTTGTATTCAGGCCACTGCATGTAGCAGCCTCTGAAAGAGCTACACAACTTTACTTATCAAGCTGCATTTCTATTTTTGGGCATCAGAAAACTTTGCATGGCAGTGAGCTGCACATAACCACGTGCTGCGTGGAAAGGATGTGGTGGGGTTTGCACTTTCTATGGGTACTTCTTGGTTATTCTATTGAAAAACAGAGGCTAACTCTGCTATTCCTGCCCTGTGTTTGTAATTACCAATTACAGTGCTTTTCAGGTGAAAAGCATTTCTTTCATGGTCTCTTCTCCTTCCTTGAACTGTCCTGAAGTACTGTGTGTTTCTATCATCTCAGTTCCCATGCAGCGTAACTTACTTGGCTGAGGATATAAGGTATCTTTGGCTTTGGAGGACACAAATGAGGCAGCAGCTGACACATCCCTTTGAACCCTCTGCTCTCGTCCAGCTAAAAGGAGTTAATTTCTATGGATTTTCTAGGCCTATGGGATAAGGAAATATCTCCTGAAAAGGGCATGTTTTCACAAAGTCCTTTCCCTTGAGGGAAGAAGAAGAAGGATATTGCTCCCTTGAAGAAGCTTTTAAAGAATTAAGCTCCGGTGTGACTGAAAACTAGATTTTTTTTGCCATTGTTGAATGGTTTGAACAGGAGAGAGCTTGCCTATAAAAGCAAAGACTTCTGTTTGCACATGAATCTCTTGGTTCTCACCAATGCTAGCAAAGGAAATACACAGGAATTTCATTGCCCTTTAATGAGGTTTGAGCTGAAAATGTTAATTTAAAGAAGGCAAGTTTGCCAGACTTGTTACTCTTTCAGTAAATGTATTTCTAAGCATGTCCTCCTACATTCAAACAAAATGTCCAGATTAAACAGTTTGCAGTTCATGCTTCTCATTAGAGAACTGTATTATGGAGCATTACCATTGCTCTGTAGTTTCTACACGTATCACTCATTGCTGTATAGGTAAGTTTATTGACATTGAATGAGACAAAGAGGAACTACTAGTGCAAAACAGAGTGGAAAATATAGAAAAAGATGTAGAAAAATTATAGAACAGCAAAATGCTTAAAAAAAATTGTGAAATCATCAGAACAGTAGTATCTTATAGATAATCTTATGAAGAATATCTTAATAAGGCTTAAATAGTAGTCCCTATTAATTCATAGTGCTCATGATACAAAAAGCCACTTTACTGTTCTGATTTTCTTCCAACTGGAAATTGCAAGTCAAACCCAGAATGCCAACAGTTCCTGAGAAACTGAACCTAAATGTGATTTAGGCAGATTATCCCACTAGGAGATCAACCCAAGATCTCAGATGAGAACTAACTTCAGGATGTCTAGAACCAAGGTGCAATTCTGGGGCTTGGGTTCTTCCAACTTTCAGTAAAATCCATGTTTTAAAGTAGAGTTAACAGGTGGATTAAAGTTTGTAAAGCTTGGCACCCCTGAGAGATTTCTTCCTAGCCCCTTGCTGTTATAAATTCATGCTCCCATGTGAAGGACACTTTCTACCTCAAAAAATGTGATTATACAGGTTCCAGTTGAATATTTTCTACTCTTCTGGCTTTACTCAGATTTTTATTATCTCTGTGAATATGACCTTGATCCATCCCAAACACTGTCATCTCCATAATTGCCTCTCACATCTCTTTCAGTTCTTTCACCTTCTCACTGTGCAAGCATCTCACTTTAGATAGGGTCTTTGAGGAAAATTAACTCTTACTTGTATTTCTTTCAGGTATATTTAAGTTCTCTTAGAATAATTAACTAGTGGCCATGAGCAGAACGACTGCACAGATTTATTTTATTCTTGAATGTAATAGGAGGTCTTACTTTGTTTTCAAACTGGACTTTTAATTCTGATAATTTTTGTGGAGTTGTGAAAGTGTAAAATAAAGAAAGTTAAGCAGTTTTTTCATGATAGGAGGAATTTTCATCAAAGTAGTGGGGCAGGACTCATGATTTTCTGTTCTAATGTCTTTCCTCATTTCAATTCATCTTTGCGGTTTATAAGAAATGATGTATCTGAATCATTACTGACATGAAGTGGAGATGAGCCCAGTGATTTGTGTGCCACAGAAGATATTTTCTCCTCACTGAAGGTTGTCAGTGAAACTATGTCTGAGAAGACATTGGCTTTTTTATCACTTCAACATCATGCGTGTTGATTTTGACCGTTGCCATGCACCATTGATGAAAACACAGTCTAGGGCGTTCCTCAAGAAGCTAAGACAGTATGGTGGTCTTGTTAAAATAAAAAAAAAAAAAAAAGAAGAAAGAAAAAAGAAATGTCTTTAGGCACAATGGGAAAAAAATAATTAAACCTAAGATTATGAAGGTGAATTTCATGGTATTTTGACTGTAGGGGTATTTGGGGCTAGTAGGATTCTCTTAGATGCTGAATGAGAATGATTTCATTCCAGTTGTGCCAGCTGTTATGTGGGTGAAAGTGGAGGTAGCAGTTTAGGACCTTATAAGCAAAGCAAAAGTAAGCTGTACATTGTGCAGGCTAGGTTAAAATCTTTTAACAAAATATCAGGAGAAACAGCAAAATGAGGGTTTGTTATGTTTGCCGAAGCCCATTTGCCTTGGACTTCCATGGCTGTCTGGAGAAACTATGGTCTAGGTTGGCTGCCAAAAAGAACACTTGTGAATAGATTTAAGATAGAAGATGAGAAGGTAAGTACTAAGCCCCTGTAGTTACATATGCAGGTTAAGACACTGGGGGCGGAACTTGCTGAGGTTCAAACAAAAGTAAGTCAGAATGCAACGTCAGTACATTAGGTGAGATTTTTTTTCAGGGGCTATGTGGATGATACATGAATAATGTGGGATGCTTTCTCTCCCACTTATTCTCAGAGGGAGATGAAAAACCAGAATGATAAAAGAAATTATAAAGTAAATAATAAAGGCTTTAAAGGAATCTGTAGTCATTTAGACAGGTTAGTGATAGAGAGGCCTACAGGCAAGCAGAATTTAGAAATTGTTTAAGCTACTTATCAATCGAAGAGCAAATAGATCTGAAATTTGAGGACATTTTCATGGAAAACATCTGTTTTTAGAAGTGCTTCTTTCCCAAGGACATATCAGACAGTTATGTTTGAGTCTAGCTTCTCTCAATTTATTCCATTTATAGCTATCTTGCTAAAGGTGAGATATCCTTGTAAACATTGCTTTGCTATTATAAATGAAGGTGCTTCCACACTCTCATGAGTCTACCAGCTGTCACTGCACAGCTCTGAAGAAGTGGCCTCCAGGGTGACCTTAGGCTGAGTGTCCAGTGCCTCCTGTCTGCGTGCTGTCACATGGATGCCCTACAAGCCACTTGCCTGGCAGCCCTTGATGCTTTGGACCTGCTTGGGTGTGTGGAGTCCTGTGTGTTCTCCAGCTGCCTGGGCTAACACCTGCCAGCCCACCTGCAAGAGAGATGGCACATGAGTTGGTTCATGAGGGTGGCCCTCCAGCTAAGCTGAAGCAAGCAATATAGTTGCCACAGTAACCGCTGGGGAGAGGAAATGTATTATCCCCCTCCAAACTGATTTACAGCACAACTTTTAAAACCCAGAGTATGTGCTTCTATGGTTCTTAAGCTTTGTAAATCTTTGTATCAGATGCCATGCACCAGGTGATACAAACTATAGGACAATATTAATTTGCCTTTTTCTTCCAGTACCTTATTAAGTTCACAGTCAAACAGACCAAGAATGTCAGGTGTCACTCAGACCTTGTAGATGGCCATAAATTTGCATCAAGAAGCCTGTACTGGAGATCTTCAAGTAACTTCAAAGGGAGAGCCTGTCTCCTCTTCTCGTTAACAGATGGCAAGTCAGAATTGTGAGTAAGAACTGTCCACCTTCAGTTTGGCACTGATGTCCTTCTCCCACCTTACACTCCTCCTAGTTTTTCAGGAACATAAGACTGAATTTATATTGCTTAATTAAAGAGGGACAGGGATTGATCCAAGTCCAAATAGCTCAGGCTGTCTCATGTCCATACTACTTCCAGTTACCACCCTCCCTAGCAGATTTGGCTTGGAAAGAGCTTGCTCAAGTGGTGCAAAACTGCCTGGGACTTAAGGAAGAGTGTGGGTGACCGGGGGTCTAGCACTGCTTTAATTTAGCAGTCTAAACATAGCCAAAGAGGATCAGAAAAAACCTGTCACTCCCACCAAAGAAAGTTAAGGGAAGCTTTGCTTGTAGGGTGATTTATTTGTGCCCCAAGCCTCAAAGGGGGACTGTACCCCCACTAATAACAGCATAACACTTTCCTGGCAGAGCTGAGGGTATATTAGAGCTTCAGTGGAGAGGATGAACCCCAGCTTCATCCTTTGAAGAAGGAGCACCTAGTAAGGGGTACCTGTGGGCTCTTGGTTAACCATGTGAAAAACTGGTGGAGGAAGGAAACCAGAGTACACCCACTTCAAAGTGAGTCTGGCATCTAAGCAGCAGGGACCGGAGTCTGCAGGGGATGAATCATAATGAATTTCTGAGGAGGGTGAACCAGACAGGAAGGGAGGCTCAATCTTGCTGGGGAAAGGAACAAGAAGAAGATGAAGATCCAGGGTAAGGAAGAGCTGAAGGACAAGTGATTTCCTCTGTCTCTAAATAAACTCTTTTTTTCTGCTGCTTCACTGACTTCCTTTCCTTCTCACTGACCTTAGAGATCACCCCTTCATTTTTGTGAGCACGTGCAACAAAACTGGTCATCTGAGTAACCTGTTTTTTCACTGCACACCCACCTTCTTTTTGCTGAGATATATGGGCATCGAACTGCATTAGTGCTGCACATGCTTCTTGATCTACCTTCAATTAAATGGTATATATTTCTCCCCACATGACCACCCGCCCCTCTCTTCCCTTATAGAGTTGTGAGGAGCATGAGCAAAGAAACATTTTTTCTGATTATTGTTGCATTAAATATGTTGGTGGAATACATGTGGTCACCATCTGTGAATTTAAAGGATCTGGCTTATAGTCTGACTGTATGTGCATTTGTCTTAAATTAATGAAAATTAGAAAGCATAAAGAAGTTTGCATTTGGTTCTTGGTTTGCTTGGGGTTTTTTTTAATAGTTTTAGGGAAAACCAGTTTATAGCATTTGGAATCCCTTGATTCTTTTCTTTGAGGATTCAAGGGGTGTCTTCACTCTTGCATCTAATGCTAAATATGAGAAGGTTGAATTTAAACAGTGGATTCTTCTGTTTTCTTTAATGCCTTGAAACCCGCTCAAGGTGACTGTTCCTTTACAAGTTGGATATCTGAAGAATTCCAAGTATCACTGCTTGATTTGGGGCTAAGAAGGGTGTTGCATTTAATAAGAACAGAAACTTAATGTTTTCATTGCTTACAATAAAAGCAATTGATGATGGGACACAGTTACGTTTTGCCTTAAAATGAAGCACAATGAGGGGCTGTGTTCAGGCTGTGAGCTTCTTAGAAAAAGCTGGGATTTCTGAAAGTACTCTAAACACTCTATAAATTTGGAAGTCAAGTAAAATCTTCTGAGCCAGTAAAGTCTTTTTTATCAATAGGGAAATAAAAGACTTCTAGCATGAATACATCTCGTGTATTAGGTATTATGCGCTAGGTATCTTGGAAACTGTTTCTTCTGTTATTAGCACATTAATGTAACATGTCTAGAGCATTTCATGTGGCTTGGCAATAAAGACAACTTGGGTCAGACTATTTGCATTGAGGTTCTTTCCAGAAGTGTAAATATCTTTCCCCCTTCCAGGCTGAGGAAATAAGGGTTTTTTTGTGTTTTCTCATTTAGAGTGTTTTTGTTTGTTTGTTTGTTTGTTTTTTGTTTGGTTTTGTTTTGTTTTGTTTTGTTTTTGTGGTTTTTTTGGGTTTTTTTTGGCATGCTGACTGAAAGGACCGCCTTTAATCCTTCTTCTGGAAGTTTCTTGCTATCTGCTTTATGCTGCAGTGCTCCATTGTCAGATTCGGTCATAAAACCCCCAAAAAAGTGCTAGACAGGAGGATAAAGGGAGCATGCTCTCCATGGGACCATTTTTGTGATGGAAACTGATTTTGCTCTCAGAGGAAAAAAAGGGAGAGGTCTTTAGGCCTTGGCACACTGCTTTTGGTTTTTAAAATCTAGCTAGATTTAAATACACATATCCTTTCTTGCTAATCCGCCACTCTGCAGTCTCTGTAGGGAAGGCTTCTGTTTCTGTGTAATACAATAATTTTCTTGTACAGATTTAATAGTTCTCTGCTTAATCTACTATTACTTGAATAATTCTTCCAACATCAGCCTCAGTCTGCTTCATCTTCTTCAATTTTAACTTACAGTGACTAATTTGCAGAACAAGCATGTCTTCCTCAGTTTTGCATTCAAGGGCGTTAACTAATCTAGTTAACAAACTAATCTGGGTCTAGAGAAACCAAATAAAACAAGCAGCAAAGGAACAGTGGGGACTGAACTTTTCCCACAATGTGGACTTGGTCCTCTTGGGTTTTCCTTTACGGAGCATGAGCTTTTTCTCAGACTCCCTAAGTTCTTGTTTTTGTCACTGCTCGGTAAGGTACAGGCAATAATGGAAAACAGAACAAACTGGAGGTTACACAAATGGATTTCAGAAGTCTCAATGTGCCTCCAATGAAGGACCTAGAAGCAAATTTATTATATGAAAGGCTGAATTGGCAGGAATTTCTAATCCTTTTGAAAAATACTTCTAAAAAAAGGAATATTGGAGAATGAAAGTTCAAACTGCCTATATTGCAGTATACAAATTTGTAAGCAGGTCACCTGGTAGTCTCCTTGTCCCTGGTACATGGCACTAATGTTTTCTCCCTCAGGGGCATGTCCAGTATCCTAAGTCCCTGGCAGAGTGCTAACCTTTTTTTTTTTTTTTTTTTTTAATTCAGTACAGAAAGATCTGGCTAGTAGAGAAATATGTGGCATCAGTCGATCTTAGCGGGAGTTTTCAAAGAATAGAACTAAAAATATGAATTCTTTTGAAGTTAGATATAACGGTGAGTTTATAAAGCTTCTGAAAGAGCACTGGTAGAATGGCCAGTATGTAAAATGCTGCCCATGGCCTGCAGTACTCAATAACTATGAAATAAAGGTCCATCACTGAAACAGAATATAACATATAACAATTATTCCTTTAAGTTCAGAGATATTCAGCTTAGGAGGGCAGTTAAGCCGAAAAACTCCATGATACTATACCCAGTGTTCATGGTACCCTCTGTGAGTGCTTACTAAGACTTTTCAACTGAGAATACAATGAGACAGGCAGCTAAGGCAGTGAAGCAGTTTTTCCTGTAGGGTTTATAGGAACAAATTACATGCAATTTGTTTAAATTAGTGGTGAGCAATTCTAGATTAACAATTGTCTTAGTGCTAGTAAGTAGGAGTGTCTGGATTGTGGCACTTTGCACGGGCAACTCGTATCTGCACTTCAAGAGCAGCAAGATCTTTCAACACACAAAGTGCTTTCATAGCAAAAGGATGGAGCAGAAGCTTTCCTGCAGATATTTTTACAAGCTATTCTTTTTTTTTTTTTCTGTTTTGTTTAGAACTGGGCTAACTGTTACCACTTTATTGAAGGTAATAAATTAACTGCTGCTCCTACATTTCTTGGAATAACCCTGTTAAAAGCACAATTTCTGTCAGAAGATTCCATGTCTGATGACTGGGAGGATTGCTCTTACCCCTAGATGCAGCTACCTAATTAGAGACTATTTTGTTATAGAACTCCTTAAACTGTGTTTCTTCTTCTTAGCCCACAAAGGACATGGAATCACAGAACGGTTGGGGTTTGAAGGGACCTCTGGAGATCATCTATTCTAACTCCCCAGCTACAGCAGGGTCACCTAGAGTGGATTGCACAGGATCACGTCCACTCAGGTTTTGAATACCTCCAGAGGTGAAGACATGAGTATGGGAAAATTACTTTTGCCAGTACTATGACCTTTAATACAGTCCATCTACTTATTCTCCTCCTTCCTCTTTCATCTCTCTCTCCCCATCTTCCCTTCAGATAAATAAAGAGTGAAAATCCTGCTTTACAGCACCCAGTGGGGAAATTTTTCCACCTGGAGATGGGATTTGGAGCAATGCTTCCTCACTGTTTTCTCCTCTTGTGCGGGTACAATACAAAGCTCCTGCCAGTTCACAACCTTTGCTGTAGTGTGGGGTCTCAGCAGCACTGTGTATTTCCATGTGTTTAAAATCCTGATGGATTTTAAAAAGCCTGAGAACTCTGCTGTGCTTCGTGAGCGATCTCATTGCTCTTACAGTGATGAGAAGAAGTAACTGGTGACTGTTTTCAACATCACATGGCAATGACCATTACCTTTCAAGCACAGAATATGGTGCTGTCACCTGATGAGTTTCAGCATGGAGATATCTCCTAACAGGAGAAACCTTTTCTTTAAGAGTGAAGAGATTTTGAACTTTGAGTTTATGGTACTGTGGGGCAAATGCTGCCCTTCTGAGAACAAGATCTGCTCTGAACAAATTAGGGTGGATTTGAGTAACAGATGGGAAGGGAAAAGGCTTCTGAAATTTCTCTAGAAAGAGATCAAGACCACTAGAAAGAGACCACAAGATCTGCTCACTATACCATCCAACCTGTGTGCAGAGGGATTTGTGTGAGTGGAGCAGAGGGAGAAAGAACAAAGCAGCTGGTACCCAGATGTCCAGCAAAGGAGCTTTGCATTTTGTGACTGGGAATCAAAATTTTTTGGTCTTATTACTGACAGTTCATCTCTCTACAAAAGGTGTAAAAAGAATGTTTGTTTTAATTTTATTATAACGAAGTTCTCTGCATTTCCATGTACTATACTGACAGTATTCACTGTGTACTCCTCTCCCTGCTCTTCCAGGCTCATGAGTACCATGAGATTATTAATACTTATAAAATGACCTATATTTTGATTCTTCTTCATCATGCAGCAACCATTTCAGTTGTGTCCACTCAACTTTACTCCATGTTTGGCAATACTGTAATGAGGATTTAAGAAGATAATGTCTAAACAGAAGCACAATAGTTGTATTTATGATGGATGTACAAGGATCTGAAAGAACACTTACAGGACAATTTTAGTATTACAGCCCTTATATTTCATAGTTTGGTATGTACAAAGAAGCATGAAAGGTTTTTCAGTGGATGCTTAGTTCACTTAGATTTTGTTTTTTTGCAGGCAATTTTTAGTTCAAAAGTTCTAGTGATAATTTGAGAGATAAATAAGTTAATACAGTGTACAAATGCCCATTCTCCTTCGACAGGTTTCAAAATGTTCTTAAAGGTAAAGTGTAATGTTAATGGTGAGATCAGGCTAATGGCTTATTTCTTGTATCGTGGAATATCAGTGATGTTACAAAAAAAATCCATTTGTTTTGAGCATTCAACTCCAGACCAAGGGCCTTTTGAGTAAGTGGGAACGTTGCCCTTGGCTTGAATGAGTGCTGGGGAGAAAATTTCTGTGTGACTATTTAATAAATAATATTTAATAAATGGGATCTCTTGAGTTAACAACAATGTTGAATGGAAGGTGCCACTTGCCTCTTTGGTTTTTACAGTTAATATTAGCATTCAGTTTCTTAACCAGCCTTTACACCTTGTAGTGGGTTGACCCTGTCCAGATGTCAGGTAGCCACTAAAGCCTCTCTCTTAGTCTCCCTCTGCAACTGGAGAGAGGAGAGAAAAAAAAATAGCTGAGGATTCATGAGTTGAGATAAGAACTGGGAGAGTTCAGTTACTGATTACCTTTATGGCAAAACAGACTCAAAGTGGGTCTCTGCACCCTGATGGTCCTCCATGGGCTGCAGGGGCACAGCTGCTCCACCATGGTCTGCACCACGGGCTGCAGGGCCTCAGCTGCGGCACCTGGAGCACCTCCTGCCCCTCCTTCTGCTCTGACCTTTGTGTCTTCATTGTTTTTCCCGTGTTCTCACTCCCCTCTTCCCTGGTTGGAATTCTTTCTGCTCAATACCTTTCTGTTCTTAAATTTGTTATCACAGAGGCCTTACTCTCTAAGAGCTTAATACATTTCTTATATTGCAGTGCCCAAAACTGCACACAATATTCAAGGTAAGGCTGCCCCAGTGCAGAGCAGAGCAGGATAATCACCTCCTTTGATTTTCTAGTGATGCTTTGCCTGATGCTCCCCAGGACACAGTTGACCCTCCTGGCTGCCAGGGCACTGCTGACTCATATTCAACCTGACCACGACCCCCAGGTCCCTTTCCATGGCACTGCTTTCCAGCATCTCATTCCCCAGTCTGTCCGTACATCCGTGTTTGCCTCATCCCAGGTGCAGAATCCTGCACTTTCACTTGTTGACCTTCATGTGGTTGGTGATTGCCCAGTCCTCTAATTTTTGGAGATCTCTCTGCAGAGCCTCTCTGCCTTTGAGAGAGCCAACAGCTCCTCCGAGTTTTGTATCATCTGCAGACGTGCTTAGTATCCCTTCCAGTCCTGCGTCCAAATGTTTCTGAAATAATCTAGTTGTTTGATTTGTCCTTTAGAAAGTAAGAAATTATTATTTCAGTGGTTTTGTTTGTTTTTTTTTTTTTT